>JAOTQQ010000001.1:204546104-204598779 GCA_026546715.1 Gallinago undulata | reverse complement strand
GTCACTGGCCAAATAAGAAGTGAAATGCAAAGGCATACGGTATAAAAAAAGCCAGCTCTTTGTTGAGAAAAATTAAGTTTTACCTAAACATTGTGCTTCATGATAGTGCAGCACTTCTCTGGGATCAGGCAACATCCATGAGTGTTAGAAAAAAAGGTGAGATGTTGATAAAAGTCTTTCCAAGAGCTACAGTTTCCACTATAAAAATATTTTCAAGAGACAGTCAAGAAAGAGTATATGATCTGACAGGGATAAAAGCAAAGAGATACTATTTTTGTCTCCTGAAAGACTGGTTGTAATTACAATGGTTGAGAAGAAAGCAGATTACTGGCTCGTCTCTTCTCCCTCTGTAATATTCCCATCATTGTTTGACATCCTTTTTGATTTAGTAAAAACACTGAAAAGCCTTTAGGCACTGTGGGTTTTAGGACTGGAAAAGGAAAGGCTATTCTTGTTCAGCCTGAAGCCTATGGCAGGGGGAATTATCGAGTTGGGTATGTTGCTTTGGCAGATATATAACCCTGCTCACAGCTACTAACACGTTCTGCTCATTTTGGTGCGAAGGTGAACATCAGAAGATACTTGAGATATGATCTGGAGTTCAACACAGCATAAAATATACTTTTTAATTAGGTTTGTGCTCACATAACTCCTGTAGCTTCCTCCAGTATAAACATTGGACATAAAGCTTTGGGCTGTTCTGTCTTCCATTGATTATCCATAGACCAGCTCTGTGGACTGAGACACCAAATGCTTAGGAAATTGTAACTGTGTTATCTTCATTTACCTTTCTAATGTTTGAAATGTTAAAGTAGACAGTGGCCTGGAAAACCTGCCCTTTGCTGCAGTAGCATAGAGCAGCTGTAGGGAACCAGATGGGTGAATTGGTTGTTTTGATTCTCCAGCCATCTTCAGTAACAATTAGAAAAGCTGGTCAAGATAATTACAACAATTATATGAATGAATTTGGTCAACTCAACTAAAGCACAAACTTTGCTTGGTGAAATAAAGCTGTTTCTACCACTATTTGTATTCTTTTCCTTATCACACAGGTGTTAGCATCTCTAACTGGTTTGATATCTTTAAAAACTTTTAATAGGACTTAGGATTCTGAAGATGTCTCTGAACCTGAACAAATAAGTTTCTTCTGGTCAAAAAAAAAAAAAGAATATGAGAGAAAAGTAGCCCTATTGTGTTAAACCAGAGATCCAGTTAGCCCAGTAGCTTTTTCTGAAGTTGTCCAGTAGCAGTTGTTTAAAAGAAAAAGTAGAAGAAACATGATCCTTCCCCTTTTATAACCTCTCTGCTTCTTGAAATCAGCAGTTAGTATGTCCTGAGCTACATCACCAGAGTACTGAAAGTTGTCATCGGATCCATTGCTTATTAATTTATCTAATTCCTTTTTAACTTATTTATTTTTATACAATATCCTGTAATGATGAGCATCAGAATTTAGTTATACATTCTATGGAAAGATACTATCCATTGCCTGATTTAAACTGGACACCAAAAAGATGATTCCACTGAAGCTCCGTAATTGTGTTTCACATTCTCTGTTTTTGCCTCTATCCTGATTTTGTAGCCTTTTTTTTTTTTTTTCCCACCAGCTGTGGATAGGAGTCGTCCAATGAAATGAATTAAAAGTGATTTAAATATTCTAAATCACATTTGAAAAAATGATGAACTCATTTTCTAGATTAGGTAATGCACCCAAGTTTGGCTTGAAAAAGAGAAACTTTTGGTCCTTTGATAAGATTATCTTTTTAGCTATCCCTGCTAACAGGTTTGTCAGCAGTATTGCTGAGTGCTCTTAAACACCTTTTTAGTGAGACACAAGCAGCTGATCAGCTACAAATGTCACACCCTCTGTAACATTTTCTTTGTGTTTTATCTATGGGTTTGGGATTAAAAATGAGGCATAAACAGATGAAAATGCGTAAGACTTTTAAAACTTGTAGGATTACTAAACTGTTCATATTTTAAAATCATAGAAGTTATCTCAAAGGAATTTTGGCACTGTCTCATAAAAAATTTACTGTGGCTTGTTAGGTCTTAAGCATTGCTTCTATACGAGAGGAAAGGAATAGGAGCCAGCAAGATGCTGCAGGTAAAATCACAACAGAATAAAGCTTTTACCTGTGCAAAAAACCCCAAGAATTCTCTGTATTCAGTTAAATTTTGTTAAAAGATGTTTCCATGCACATGTCCTGGCCAAATTTAGAAGTATCACATGAAAATGTGATACTTTTCCCAATCTCATCTTTACAGTAAATTAAGACAATACCACTTGCCCCCACAGTCATGAACGTATGAGCACAAAGGTGCAACAGTCAAATATAACCTATTTCAATCTGAATTTTAGCTTTATTTCCAATAGAAGAGTTCTCCTGAGCTTACTGCAGCCCTGTTTATCTGGACTGAATTTCTTCCAGATAAAGAAAGTAAAGCCTGCACTGTTAGACAGCTTACACCACTTCTTTTTGAACACTGAAAGACTAAATGTTGATCCCTAAAATATACATACATATATGTGTGCCCAAACACCTCATTTTACATGTTGATGCTTAATTTAACAGAGAATCCTTCTTCCCTTTATGCTCTTTTAAACAGGAGCCTACAAACGTCTTTTCCCAAAGAGCCTTGAAATTGTGTGACTTTTTTTTTATAGACGAAAGCAAATTTCAGCAAATACTAACAATAGAAAGTATGCTCTGAAAAGGGTACAATGGTCTTGGTCTGTAATTACACAATTTCCTAAACACTGAAACAAACATTGATATGACTGGCTGGAAGATTAATGTTGCACTGATGACAAAAATGGAAAAACAATTTAGGGAATCAAGAGGTAATTAAATTCTTGACAGACTCACTTGAATAAGGACCATTAGTTATATGAATGAATTATTCCCCTCAGGCTTTAATATATACAGGAAACAGTCATTTAACAAGTGATTTCATTGGCAATATAAAGCTTATTATCTCCCCAAATAAATGGCAACATTAATTTACAGAGTTGCAGAGAATGGTCATTTCAAAGTAAGAAACGGAGTTCTGACTCCTAAAGAAACGCACTGAGATAAAGAAATCCTTTCACCATGCAGTTTGTTCTATATTTTATACCCAGTTATCTGCATGTACAAATAAGGTGGAGAGGCTGAACTCTGATTCCAAGTACATTATAAATCTGGAAAACTGGTTTCAGCCAGTGCAATTATTCTGCATTTGCATTGAACTCAGGAACTGGTCTGTAGAGCAGTAGCAGGGAAGTATATGCACATCTGAAAGATTATTTTGCTGACATTTAGAGGCTTGAGACCCACTGCACTAGGAACTGCACGTTCATAGCAAGAGGAACTTCTTACTCTGCTACACTAAGTGAAAAGACAGAATAAACTGGGATGAAGGAAGTATTGTTAGTCCCATTGCAGAGGGAAATGAAGCAAGCAGAGATTAAGAATGAGAATTTCAACCTAGGCAGAGGACCACAGGAACAGTAGGTCTGGAAGGGACCTGCTGAACCACTTGGTTTTGTCCTTTGCTGGCACCTTCCTATGTGTCCTCCCTCCACCTGGTTTTGGCCCTGCCCTGTGTTTCCTGCAGCCAAACATAACTTTTTGCTGATGGCTCACAGAAGCCATCAGTTATACATCCTGTCTGTGCCAATGGGGCCGTTTTCAAAAATACCGTAACGCAAATGTAACGTCGAGAATTTCCTGCCGCTACAAGTGCAAGCCACAATTCCCCAGAAAAATACACCTCAGCAGCCAGGACCGTGAGCATTTCTCTCGTGCTGTAACTCTCGCCAGCCAGCTGGCAATGTACAGGGTGTTAGACATCAGACCGGTGAGAACTGGTGGGCGTTGGGCGCGACAGAGGGATGCTGCAGAGCGCTGGCAGCGGGGAGGTTGTCTGGTCCAGGCAGCCCTGGTGGAAGGGAACAAGGATGTTTTGTGCTGCTTGGCCTGTTGTGCCTGCTGCGGAACACACCGGTGTTCAATGTCTGTCACAACTGTCAGAACAGAAGATCCGAAACCCAAATTTTGCGTCTTGGACTCTTATTCAACCTGTTGTTTGAGATTTAACAGCTTTTGAAGCCAGAGAATTTCCATTTCTTGCCCGATTTCGTGAAACAGTTATCTGCATTGGTTTTTAACATCTTTTCTACTCTATCCATCATTTAACTACTGTCACAGTTGTCACAGAATGCTCTGTATTTTCTTAGTATCATCCAATTAGGATGCACTGCCAGTCAGTATTATTATGAAAAGAATATTTAATTATTTAGAAGATTATATCATACTGTACTCCTGTCTCTTTTTCACTATATTCCAGGTCTTGGTTAAAACAATATAAGTATACCTCATGTTGCTAAAATTTTCTCTTCTCTGAAACATGTAAAAAAATTTTACAAAGTGCAATTTCAATAGGTTTCTCGATTTACGTACCCCTTTTGCATCAATTACACCAGGTTTCGCGTTGAATTTCACCGTCTTCAAACGTGCACGCTCCTTCCTTTCAACTCTGGGGAAAACACAAAGAAAACACACATGTTGATCACAGCAGCTTTTTGTAAGAGATGTCTGATATCTGAACTCCCAAGACCACTGGCACCTTGCTGTGCATAAAGTGAGCATTTGAAGCAAATTTTATAAATAGGAAAGAGAGAGATGTCAGGTCATTTCCTCAGCCAAGCATCACCTTTCTGGCAAACACAGGGCTGGATCTGAGGCTCCTGCACCGGCAGAACAGCATTCCCTGTTACAACTTCCTACAATATTAAAATGCAGAGAAGCTTTCTTGAGGCTTTGATAACTTAAATCTATACAGCTTTGCCCAAAAGAGCATTTCTGAGGAGATGCACGCATGCTCAGGGGTAGAAGAACTATTTCCAACCACTCTAAAATGCTGTGTGTTAAGTGGGTGGTCTTGTTTAAACCATGCCCTCCACAAGCATCTGCAAGCAGATAGAATGCAAAGAAATTGTTTTTCTGAGTCATTTGAGTGAAGAACTCATTGCTAGTACCTGAATTCTGAAAACAAAGACGGGCAGGTTCATATTACCAAATACCTTGGCCAAATAGGAAAAGACAGCAATTACAAACTTCAGGGGGTTTTCTTTGGGCTAGTTCTAATCTGGTCCCGTGAACTGACCTATGAGGAGGTGGATGCTTTAGGTGAACTTTTCTTCAAGATCAGTTTAATACAATTGAATATAGTATGCATTCACCATGCCTTTCCCACTAGATGATCCACGGTACAGAAATTTAGGCCAAAAAGGACATTTGCTTTGAAAGTTCAAGCCTAATCTGAGTTGAAAAACCAGAGCACGCAGCCCCTGTGAACCCACCTCCTGGCACCTGAGAGCCCCAACTGCTATGTGGTTTGACCCAAAACTTGGCTTAGTCTGTGCAGTTCTGGTATTTGTATACCTAAAGAAAATTGAAATGCTCTAATAAAAAGCTTCCAAAGTTATTTGTTCCTGTTATCCATAGCTTCAACAAGCAGAGTGAGAGAGGAGTTGTCATACTGTATATGCAATGCCTTCAGTCAGAAAATACTGAGATTTAAAAAATGCTATTTTGGAGAGAAACATGTATCAAAACAATTCGCAACAAGCTGATGCCAGACAAATTTTAAAGAAAAACATACTTAGTTTTAATTTTTAATGCTTAATATGTTTACCCACCAAAATAATACAGAAAAGGAATGTGTGGTGTCTTAATCCATTCGCATCTCAGAATCAAGATCAGACAAACACAAATTACAGTCCTCGGTATAGAGGGAAAAAAGAGACACACAAGGCATTTTCAAAGGGCATCAGATAGTTCAGTGTTCCTGTCTGTCCTAAGTATTGTAGAATAATATGCTAGAACAATATCGTTCTAGCATAGATATGTAGAACGATATTGTAGAACGATTTCCATTATTCAATGAATGAGCATAATTTTAAAAACATGTTAGTAAAACTTAAAATCCATTTGCATACTTTGCATATTTTACCTGTGGGAAAACTATATGCTGCTAGTATATTTGCAAAGTTCACCATTACTACAAGATATACATATGTTGTATATTTAAACTATTAACACAGCATGCTTAAATAATAATTCCGGGAATTTAAAAAAACCCAAATACGTAAGAAGGGATGAGCTCTTCCCTAAACAAAATCAATCCCCAAGAAAACAGGTGCAGAGAGAGAAATCTGAAGAAAAGAAGAAGCTCTTCATGTCCTTACTCACCTTGACTAATATGTTCATTACTGTAAAAATGACATTTACAACCTTTGCAAAATAATCTATGGAATCTATCATCTACAAAAAATCTATCATTAGCAAAAAAATCTGATCATCTACTATAATTGAAACAGTAATGCTTGTCTAAGCTTAAGAATTGCTCTGGGAAATCTAAGTTGAATCCTGCAAAGCCAGCTTATGAGAGCTTGATACTGTATTTTTACTAGAAAATAAATAGCTGGGAAAAAAGTAAGATTTATTATATTTTGCAAACTGGCCCAGATATGGCCCTTTTTCTACTTTTCACAGATTCCCACAAATAACATTAGAATACATTCCCGTAAATCTCTTGGCTTCTTAGTTCAGATAGTAAGAATACCTAATTTCTGATAACTATTTTTTTTAAGAAATACAAACTCTAGTCTTTTGATAGAATGATAATTAACACAGCATGTTTCCTTCTGTCTGAGTGGGCTTATGTACTTCCTACTGAAACACAGTGAATGCTGGTTACTATAGTTACAGTTTAAATTTAGAATAAATGCATTTCTCTGTGAATGTGGAATATTCACATGGAAACAGCTCAAATGCATCTTTCAAATTAAATCTATGTTATTAAAAACACATGAACAGCCTTAAATTTAAACTAGTAGATGAGGTCCCTTGATAGGACTGGTAAGAAATTAAGACTTGAGGCTGTGTAATTGCCTAAATAGGATGGATGCCTTCTGAGAAAATAATTAGTTCAAATGAACACAGTATTCTACTTATTAATCTGTGTTAACATTTAAACTCATTCCAGTCCTGTCTAACTTCCTAAAACATCTGCTTTTAACTTCATTTCTTATTCACTGCATAAAGAAGTTTGGAAATTAACCCTGAAGAGCGGGCCTTATTTATGAAATTCATCATAATTGCATTAGCAGCCATGGAGGCATCGCTGCTTTCCACAGGCAGAGCAGGCAGATGAGGAGCTGCAGAAACATTCTGCATTGGTTTGAGAAGTATACAAGTAATGTCATTAAGTGCTGTTAATCCTCCAGGCAAACATACCATCATCATCCGTACATGTTCAGCACGCCTGCTGAATACTACAAACATTTCACATGCTGCTGCCTCCCATTACAATTTTCCTGGCATCTCCCACAACAGATCTGTTCTTTTACTTACAATCTGGCTGACCTGTAAACTTCCAAGCTGAAATCCCATGTGTCTCAGGGTGATTACATTACTGTTGCTGCTCGAAGTGTCAACGAAATGGGTTAACTGCTGGAGAAAGGCTAGGATAAAATAAAGGGGTTTGCCAAATTTACAAAATACTGCAGCTCAGGTGTTCTACTGCCTTCATGTCTTGATTTTGGGACTTGAAACATGGCAGTGGGTTGTTCTGGCATCAGGAATATACCTCTCTTTTCCCTGAAGGAATCAACCCAATATCTGAATACCTGAAAAGCTTTGGTTTTCACATGCTCTGGAGAACTTGGTTAAAATTTACCTTGGCTCTCCAAAGGTTTAGTCCTTGTTGAGTTCCTCCTTCAGTGTGGAGGCCTCCAGTGAACTAAGATCACAGAATCAAGGACTTGTCAGAGTTGGAAGGGACCTCAGAGATCATCTACTCCAACTCCCCTGCTAAAGCAGGGTTGCCCAGAGCACATCACTCAGGGCTGCATCCAGGAGGGGCTTGAAGACCTTCAGAGAAGGGGACTCCACAGCCTCCCTGGGCAGCCTGTTCCAGGGCTCTGGCACCCTCACTGGAGAGAAGTTCTTCCTCATATTTGAATGGAACTTCCCATGTTCCAGCTTGTGCCCGTTGCCCCTTGTCCTATTGCTGGAAACCACTGAAAAGAGTCCAGCTCCATCCTCCTTCAACCCATCCTTTAGATACTTGTAAACTTAGATAAGGTCTCCCCTCAGCCTTCTCTTCTCCAAGCTAAAGAGCCCCAGCTCTCTCAGCCTTTCCTCATAAGCGAGATGCTCCAATCCCTCAATCATCTTAGTTGCCCTACGCTGGACTCTCTCCAGTAGTTCCCTGTCTCTCTTGAACTGGGGATGTTTCCATAATTTCTCATCTGAGCTACTGGGACACTTTTGCCACAGAGAGCTAAAAAGGGAACTAAAATGATAAAGATAAAAAGTATTGATTAACAGTTCTTTCAGCATCGTTGATCCATCTCTTAGAAAACATATTTTTAAAGGAACGCTAATTCAAGCACTTTTAGCCCTTTTTTGAATCTTCAGGTTTGCAATTGCTATATTTAAGGAAAAATAAACATGACTCCTTTTTTTTTTCCCCAAGAAAAAGGGAGTTGAGGCACAAAGGGTTTTTTGCAGCAGCTGACACTGTGAATGCCTAAATAGCAACACGACTGTAAATTCCTCACATTGCTTTAGTTGACAGCAAACCTACCAGCCCTTGGACAACATTTAGATCAATCAGCTGAGGTAATTGCTTTTAAAGGAGGAAATGTTTCACTTCAAACTGTATCCATTTTTCACTCACCACTGCTGCACAAAGCGGGATTGTGTGGGGTTGTGGGAAAAAAAAAATAATGAAGGGGGAGGATTCCTATTCACCAAATTCACGGAGGCCCAAATTTCCTACCCTGGCTCACCTGATGTACAGGGATTTTTTGAAAATGCAACCTGAGCCATGAAGTAGTTTTGGAAATTTTATCTGTTCTTTCCCCATCCCCTAGGCATAGCTCTGTTGAGCAGACATGTAATTAGAAAGGGGCATGTGAGCAATGTGTGCATAGAATCATAGAATCGTTTGGGTTGGAAGGGACCTTAAAGATCATCGATTTCCAACTTCATGGCTGAGGTCGCATTTTCAAAAGTGCCTGGGGGTGACTGAAACTCAATGAGATTTCAAGAAATGCTCAAACACAGCTACATCCAGCATTCAAATGGGGCTTGGGAGCTGAAAAGCTCTCAGCCCCACGTGGAGACAGCATTGTCTAGCACAACTGATGGGGATTTCACCTCCAGCTTTCCACCTGCTCTCCAAGTGTAGCTGCCTGCAGACACACTGCTGTGTACAGGGAAATGGTCTAAGATCATCTGAGATCTGGGGCGTTGGAGTATACCCTGTATACTCATCTTCTCTTGAAAAACTTCTTGGTAGTAGACACCTCATGACCCTTTTTTTTTTTTCCAAAAATGGTCAGGATTCATTTTCTCTTCCCATGCAAAGCTAAAAGAGCGGAGAGATACCCTGAAAACACTGAAAATATATCTCAGTCTTCAGCATTTCCTCACTTAGCAAGTTCAAGGTTTCAGTTCTTTGGGATGCTGTTTTCTTCCTATTCCACTTCTGAAGAACTTATTACTACGATGCAACGCTCACGGCTCTGCAATATCTATCTGCTTTTGTGTTTCTGGGCATATGTGGCTGTTGAAAATGGGCCTCTGGGATTTTTCAAAGCAAGGCTTTCAGTTCTTTGTGTGCACAGCAAAGAAGAAGAAATCAAGCATAACTCAACCAGGCATGAACTGTGATCCTCCGTTGCTGGGGGTTAATGGACCACCGGGAATTTTGTCAGTGCCTTTCTAAAAGCACTGCTCAGTCTTCACAACAGAGATGTAAAATATCAAGTGATACATGCTTTAATCTTCAATAACAGTGTTCATCACTGATGTAGAATGTAGAATATGGATGCAAATTGCAATCCAGTGTCGAGAATCAAATAAAATGGTTACAGTAGCCTAATTTGCACATATTTGTTACTGAGGTGTTCTGTAGAATCAGTTATTTCCAAATCCAGCAAGAGAACTGTAGTGAGGAGAGTTATCAAATAGAAGATTGCAACATAAAATGGGCACTTGAAAGACTTTGCTCTATTTTACATATTTGTTAACTTGTTTCGTCTTGTCTTGCTTTGTCATTTCCAGGTCATCTGCATTCTATTTGTTTTGCCTGCCTATCAAGTGAAAGATAAGTGAAAATATGTATTACTATTTATAGTCCAAATAAATAACTCAGACCATAGTTACTTATTGCTTCCATACCCTGCACTGCTTAGTCTTGTTTATGTGAGGTCTGAGCTTACCAATAGATTCCCATTCTCAGTATTATTTTTGAGCACTCAAAAAGAGTTATTTTTGCAACAGAACATGCATTTTTCAGTAGGAGAGAATGTGCTCTCATTCAGCTCTCAACCTTCAGTGACTTGCTTATAGAGAGCAGCTCAGCACCTGGTCAATATTTTATAAAAAGAGAAGACCTAATGCCATTAGGAAGTGAATTCTCATAAAACTGTAGAACAATCTAATTCTGTTTAAAAGCTAAGGGCTGTTTTCCTTCAGCATGAAAGTTTCCCATCATTGCAAGAGAACAGGAAGAGGTTTCTATATACACATACACATCAATTTTATTCTATATTTATTTTTTCCAATTAGATTTCTAAAATTAATTAGGTAACTTATTTTAGGCAAAGCTTACATGATTATGTCATGTTAAAAAGTTTTATCATCTAGTTTTGTCATCTAAGGATTAAAGTCTCAAGGTATGTTTAGAAAGGTGGACAATTTAAAGGAAACCATTAAAAAGAAAACTCACTTGAGTGGATAAACATGTCCTTCTGCCAAACTGAGCAGAAGAACAAATTTAGGTTGGCTTTTTGCCCACAGGGACTTCTGTGCTGGGAAAACCTCTAGTTCCTTGTCCTTAAATGTTTGTGAAACATTGGTTTTGATGTACTTTCCCCCCCATTTTGTTCTGAAAGGAGAGTATGATTACATGTATTTGTAGGGAGAATGTTGCCTACCCGAGAACACAAATATCAGGCTGGTACCATCATACACCTTCAGATGGCAATAACAAGAGATACAAGTTGCCTAATATTTTGCAGTCAGATGTACTCAAACTACCTGAAAATGGAAATCTTAGAATGATGTCCAGTCTGAGAGCAGTTCTGTGGCTGCACATCTTAAAGACAAGAGAAAGATTAGTGTAAATATTTTAGTGTTTTAGGACCAAATCCTTGTGGCTACAGTGGGAACAGAGAATTTACACTTGGCCATTCTAAGGCAATCTGTGAGAAACCACAGGCTAAATTACATAGAAAATACTGAAGCATGGCATTCATGAAGTGGGAGGTTGCAGTTGTGTGGGGCTTGCAATGTAGGAGCTTTTCTGTGTGCAGATTCTCGGCAAAGAAAAAGTGAAAAGAACTGGAGATGTAAAATCACTGCTGCAGCAAATCAAAATCTCTTTACTACTGAATTAGAGCATCTATCTAGGAATTTAATACAGTCTAACTTATACACATTGCTTTCATGCTTTTTGTTGACTCACTTTTACTAATGTGAGTGTTTCTGTGGGGATGGAATCTTATAGGCTGCTCAGCTTGGTACTGCGGGAAACAATTTATTTGGTTTATCTGGACAATAGGAGGCAATTAAAAATTCTTGCGATCAGAACTCCAGCATATGTAGAAATTCGAATCTAAATCTCTACATGCAAACGTAACAAAAATCTAGTGTAAATCTAATTTCTGTTGGTCATTCTAGTATAAAAATAGTAACTTTTGATGATAGGGGAGCAATTCCCATGCGTAAACATAATGCACAGGTAATACCACAGGCTGCCTGAGGCGTTGGTGCAGGACTGGTCCCCTCATCTCTGATACCCTGCCCAGGGTTATAGCTGTGCCCTGCTCTCCCCTTAGAGCGTGGATAAATCTTTTTGGTGGACATGAAACCATAGAATATATAATAACAACTATAACAACGATATGTAACAACAACTACTTGGTGACTGTTAAACCACAACTTGCAGCCTCTTATGCTGAAGTCCTACTGTTCTCAACATCTCTATGATACAATATCACAATGCCTTTGTAGCCCAACTGGCTACTCACTCCCGTGTTTGAGAGCAATAGCCTCAAATTATTTATCAGACAATAAATACATACCGGCAAATGGACAAACTGTTGCTTTCAGATGTAAAAAAGGTTTGCAATGATTTTTTTAGCACTGGGCTAATACTGGGCATTTAGTGTTTGTTAATCCCCACCGGGGTCACTGGCTCATCAGTTCATGAGGGTCGGTCCTTGCATGGATCAGTGGAAAAACACAGGGTCACCCTCATTTCTTTGTGCTCCCTCTTTCAGTAACCCTCCTTCAGCTGCCCTCCAGAGCTCCCTCTTAAAGCCTGACTTTACAATTTAAAGTCCACACATTGGCAGCAGCTCTGAAATCTGATGACAAATAGCTTTCAAACTCTATTGAATTGCTAAGGGGTAAAGTCTGGCAATGTATCTGACACCCTGAAGAGAATAATGAGTGGCAGCTCCCCTGTAATTATAAATTATGATTTCCTCTAGTATATTATATGTATCATAGAGAAGAAGTGGAGTATGGAGTCTTGATATAGGATTCAAAATTTCTCTTATCAACTCATGATAAAATGTCACTGTGTGAAGGGCTCTCCTGTAAAAAGGTGTAAATTAAAAAGCAAGACTGAATACTAGGAAAACAATTACCATTACACAGTGCCTTAAAGAAGTAATATAATGTACTTGTTATGGCTTTGTGTGTATATGTACATATATTTATGGACATATCTATGTATATTTTGTACATATCTACATATATACCAAAAAAAAGAAAATATATGAAGCAGTCACTGGCTTTCAGAGCTATTCCATAATGATTCAATTTATGAAAAATGCAGGAATTGTGTATTAACTATTGCTGGCCAGGAGATAAGGTAGCAACGCAGATAGCTAAAAGACTCACCCTGGCACTAATAACCCCTAGATCTGTAAAGCCTCTCCTTGGCCCAAACTGCAAAAAATGTTACAGTCCAATGGGACAGTATTCCTGCATGTACACATGGGCAGAAGACGGATTGCAAGTACACCACCAAAACCAAACCTCACCAAACCACCCCCTCCAAAACCTACAGAAAAGGAATAGAAATGAACGGGGGATTGAAAAGGCAAATGTTAAACCTCTTCAACCTACAACATCATAGGAAGCTGAGCTTGCAGGACAAGTCACAACCCAACAAACAGCCACACATGCTCTTTTCATCCTGTTCTATCACAGGCATATTTTACTGCTAGATATTACATATGCCATATTACATATCATGAAATGCCTATAGAAATAATCCCATATAAATCATAAGAGATATACTACCTTGGACACCCTAGCAGTCTGAATGAAGATTTCCATGCCATAGTTGCTAACGTTCAGGCAAATAAATCCCAGGCCTACTCTGTTTTAGATCAAGCCTCTCACAATCAATAACCCACACCTGCAGAGGCAATTAGACTCTGCATTAGGACATTCTGGCAAGTATGATGAGCTTCATTCTCTGATGCTCAGCCCCGTATGCATTGATTGCTCATCCTCCCCTTGGGTGGTGTAAATGACCACAGAAGATGCTGGCAAGAGCACATCAGTCTCACTGACTCTAAGGGGTCATCCAGAATCGATGGAAATACTCACTTTTTAGTGCGTTGGAAAAAACAACCTTGTATAACTGAAACCTTTAGTGAAATAATAGCAACCTCCAACTACCCCAGCTCAGGTGTATCACATCATTACATTAATGCAGACAGAAAACCAGATGCCATTGATTTTTCCAGGCCTCTCAGATTCACTAGGATGACAAGTCGAGAGCATGGTAACTCTAACTGCATCTTTTCAAATTCAAGACTTATTTTTAGGTTCTAACCAACCTATTTTCATCTTGCCTCTTTTCTTTCCCCCACCCCCCCTCCTCTTTTTTTCCCTCTTTTCTCCCAACGTTTCCTAAGCCACATCTTTTTCCTAGGCTGTATGATATCTCTGACCTTGACTAGGGAGCCTCTACCTTTTGTCCTTCTTGAAAACACCATCATGCAGGTAACCCAATAAGCTTTAGGGCACTTACATACTCTCCACCTTACAGAAGATACAACTTCATATCTAAATAAGTTGCTTTGCCCTCATTCCCCTGTAGATGTTTTATTAAGTATGGCAGCTTTTTGTAGCTTTTCAGAGTATGCACCACACTGCAAGTGAGCTTTGTGCATGTACTTCCCTCAGCAATAACTGAATAGACTGTCCTCTTTTCCCACGTGTGATCCAGTCATGCCCAGTAGTGTAGTAATTAATAGTAGGCAAGTATTCCTTTTTCAGTATCTAGAGACTAAATCTGTTTATTGGACATATTTTTCCCATTGCAAAAATCAGAGTGTAGTTTTATTTCTATGTATCATACAAATCCAAAATTGCTCTTCGCTGAAAATCCTGGTGTGGTTGTTATTCAAACATGGTCATTATTAGAGAAAATGAGGTCCTTGCAGGGCCCATGTCAACAAGGTATTCGACGGCCTTTAACTTTACTTTTACGTGATTTAGAACAAGGAGGACCATGAGCTCTATTAGCACCTGGGCCAACACTCTCCAAACAGCAGCAGGTGCTCTATAGAGCATCAGACATCCCATTTCCCCACTATAAAAAGTGGGCATGATCATTTTTATATTAATGCTAAAGCTGAAATGGCTAGGAATAGAAAGTTTATATGCAGTATGGGAGCATTGCTGCAAAAGAGAAATGTAATGTGGTTTGACAGATTTCATTTTCCTCCTACCCTTTCAGTTCCTGACCTTTCTATAGCAACTATCAACAGAAGCAGAAAGTAATGCTGATTTGTGTGGTAGTTCTGATAGTGTCAGAGACTTGCGGCCAATTTTACAAAAGCCCCTAGACAGAGTAAACAATACAAACAATGGGAGAGATTCAGATGTCTGTTCTCTCTCCATCAGTCAGCAGGAATCCATCACAGCTAAACAAAGATTCAGATTTAGCTTGGAGAGTGGATCAAAGTTCCTTCATTTACATTATATGAAAAATTTACTGTGATATTGATTATCCATCAGTTTCCAGGCAGGCAGAGATGAGATTAACAGATTTTGAAGCCAAAGAGGACCATTATATGATTTAGCATCATTTTTTACATCACACAGTCTGAGAAGTTTAATTCTATTACCCTCAGAAAAGGAAGACATACAGTCTTGATTTGAAAATGTCAAGACATCCATTACATCCCTCAGCAGTTTGATGCAATGGCTAATAACCCTGACATTAAAACATGTGCTCTACTTCAAATTCAGAGCTAATTCCCAGACTTGGGTTCTGGTTCTTCCTTTTTCTGCCAAAGCTCTTTAGTAGGTGGTGCTCATTCCCTCTTCTGCCTTTTTTTTTTTTTGTGAAGCTACTAATCCACTATAATTGAGTCACCTTTTGAGCTCCTTTTCAGTACAGTTAAACAGCCTGAACTCTTTAAGTGTCACAGTGAAAATCATATCTTTCAACTCTCAAAATAATAACTGTGAGATTTTCCTCTACTTTCCGATTTTCTTTCAGTAGATGAGGCACCCTGTCTTTGGAAGAAAATGGAATATTTTAACATCATGGCCAAGGAGGTAGGAAAGAGGAGGCAGCACTCACCTCCTCTTGCTGGGTATAACTCCCATCTCCTCACTGTCTCCCTCCAGAGTGACCCTCCTCGCCTGCCACCATTCATCATCCGAGGCGTTGATGACGTGAAGGATGTCTCCATACTTAAAACTGAGACCTTGGCTTGGGAGGCCACTGTCTTTGCTCTTGTCATAGTCAAACATGGCTCTGTGAAAGGAAACAAAGATATGAAGACAGGTGATCATATCAGTCTTGGGAACACTTCTGAACATTTGGTCATATTTTATGTTACAGCTAACTCTTACTTCTTTCCCAAAGGGAAGGTCTTGCTCAGAGAAAAAATTTCCACTGTGAAGTTAATCTTTACAGAATCCCCCACCTTTTTTTTTTTTTAAGAGAAACTGAACGGTAAATATGGTATTTACTGTTTCACTTAATAAAGAGCAATCACCATATCAGAATATCAAGTGAAAAAACCTGGTAGCCAGAAGCTCCTCTTGTCATCTTGCTGATAGTAATTTGTGGCTGTTGAGCTTGTCCTTTGCTTACACTTCCCTGTACTCAGACTGGGGGTGTCTGACAGACAGGGATGCACTGGCAGCACTAAATACAAGGTACCAAAACTGTGTTCAGGGTAATGCATTTCTTTAGGTGAATGAATACATCTATCTTAGCGTCTAGTTCAGACTAGAAGTGAGCTTTCAAAGGGAATCTCTTGATTATGCCCACTCCATGTGGTTCATGTCCTGGATCTGTGTTAGATTGCACAGATTGGATTCCTCAGGTTAGAAACTAAACTGAAAGATGCCCTAACCAGAGAAGTGTTAGTCTGACACACACCTCTCCAGATGCACTCAGGGTGCAAGAAGCACCACGGCTTTTACTGCCCACGTCCAGTCCCCATGGGTTGCAGCACCTGCTCAGGCAGCCCTAGCTATTTCTTTTGATGTTGAAGACGTTTTCCACCAGTTTGAAGTGGAACTCTACCTTGGGTATGCCTATATGAAAAAGTCCCATGTATAGGACATGTGTATTAATAGAGGACATATATGTCTGGGGACTCTATAAGCACAAATTAAGGGCTGGCTTTATGGCTACCAAACTGTGGCTGGGTATAGCTCAGCATGAACTTACTACCCAAGTATTCAACCCAGATGCTGGGAAGGACCTCCAGCCTGCCCTGAGCTCTGTACTGCCAACCTACAGTAATACCAGTTCTCAGCTTCATCTAGTCCTATGCCTGCCACCTACAGTCTTCAGGGTAGACATACTCCAGTTTCTCAGGGGAAGACCCTGCACATGAATCCCAGCAAGGCTGGACACGAGTGCAGGCTACTCATAGGAGTTACCTAGCTAAAAATCCAGATCTTTGTTTCTTACAGGAAAAAAAATATGGGAAGATATTGTTTCCCATGTAAAATATTGTTTAACAATCATGCCTGTCAAGAACTGATATTTATTTCCTATAGGGAAAATAATGTGATTATAATCCTGACTACAGAAATGTTAGATCAGTAAAATCCCAGGAAGGGTATAATAATTCCCATTCTTTTATTGCCAGAAATAAAGCTGTGGCAATCTCTTCAGTGCTAAACACTTCTGTGAGAAGAATTTGATATAATTAATTGTTGTGCATTGTAGTGTAATTGCAGAGAATGATTACAGAAGTTTTATGGGCAGATTTAAAACACTCAAGGCTACCTCTCATAATGAAGAGAACTTAAAAGTTATCAGAGTTGTAACTATGCAACCAAAATAATTTAAAAGCTCTCAAAAGCTCTCATCCTGCATGAAAGGTCTGGTTCAGGAGGAGGAAAAATGCTATTTGGGATACGTCTTCTCTTAAAGAGTTTACAGTCATGTACTAACATCTTCAGAAAAGCCCAGATAATTCCCTACTCTGAGGATGAAGACAATAAATAATCCTGCTGAATTTTGCATAATCCATGAGCTCAGATATGCTTGTGCCTTTCTTGGTAAATTTTCTTGGACTGCATGTAACCTTTGAAATATTTTAATGACTTAGTGGTGGAAATCCTTTAAAAACTTAGCTATAATTCAGTAAAAAATTACATTCATAAAGGATTCTTGTCAGTAGCAGGTCATCTGCTGTCTTATCAAATAAGGCTTTCTGTGAGGACATATGATGAAGAAGCACACGAATCCAGAAGCAGCTAGGTATCATCAGTCACCTCTTCTTAACCAATTAATGACACTGGAGATTGCTGGAGAAATGGCAATGCACACAGAAATGGGCATACAATATATCACCCTGTTGGTATTGTCCTTATGTGCATCCAGTAGTCTGAGTTTTATCACTGCATTGAATATTTGTTGCCTCAAAAATTCACGAAATTCTCTGTATCTTGCCTGGGAAGCCTATCAACATCTCAAAACCCTGACCATACAGTTGGCAGCCATGCTGGAGACTGGGCAGATGTGATACAATCCTGAATCCACGCATAATTACATTACTCAAAACAAATGACAATATCTTCTGTTGCAGAGAATATGCAGGACTGTCACATCCCAGATGCAAAACATGCCAAACTGGAAATGTTCCATCTTTGGCAAGTTCTAAGATGACAAGTGTGTTTCAAAAGCAAAGTAGTAGAAAGAAAGTAGGGCAGTGCTCTTTGTCCTTGAACAGACATTTGTACCTCAGAGTCCATGAATTAACTTAAAATCACTGTCTGCCATCATGCTAGCTGGTGTTAATGACGGACGCAGATGGCAATGTTTGCCACTGACTTTCTTTGATTGGAGTAATCATGTGCAATGCTAATTAAAATGAGATTACAGATCTCAGACAAGAGAATTTTTGAGCACACTTTTCACTGAGTGAGAGATTTTGTGGCTGCATGCTCTACAGATGTTGATTACTCCATTAGTAAATGAAGATGATATGAGAGCTGACTTCAGTGCTCTTTCCTAAACATTTCAAATTAAGAGCCAGGTTTAAGTTGATAACATAACCATATTTAAGCCTACAACTTTGATAACATTTCTGGCTCTGTAAAACATACTTTTACACGTTGGCAGTTGGCCCAGCTGGAAAACAAATCTTCACTCTAGGCTCTGTTGTATTAATGTAGAAGTTACGTGACTACCTCGGGCAATAGAGACACTTAGGCACACTCATCCTCACTGCCTCCTCTCAGTTCTTGGACTGTAAGTACAATTTGGACCTCTACGTGTCCAATTCCAAGCTGTAGTTTTATTTATTTAAGAGGCTGACATATCATTTCTAATTTTCTACCTGATGAGCACCCATTCTGTTTGTGCTCAGTCTTGCAGCTGTATGTAAAAAACACATCTGTATCTGTTGAGTGTCAACCTAAGTGATACAAAATGAATGCAACCGGAACTCTCATTTGGTAAAAAAACCTGGCAAGGTAGACAGAAAAGATGGATTTTTTTTTCTTTGCTCTTTCACGATTTTGGACAATGGCAGCCCAGTCTCCCAGGATGCCAGTTCCTGCAGGCACTGAAACTTTCATCAGAGAGGAAAGTTCAGCTCTTAGTGAAGTCTATTTGATCTATGCAAGCTTCTTTAATGAATCAGAATCACAGAATCACAGAACGACCAGATAACACACTAAGGGAATATCAGAGGAAAGGCTAAAATGTAGTAGCACCTTTGCAGAATCTTATGTGTTGAGGTTAGGACATAAGAAACCCAGTCCAGTGGGAGACCCACCATCCCACCCCTCTCTGAGAGATAAGCACTGATTTTCCTTCCAGTTAGAGAAGGACCAACATGATCAGGACCTGACTGCCCTAACTCCCAGCAACGAGCACCCTTCCAAAATGAGATGTCTAAAAGAAATAGCAAAGAAGTGTTATTCAAACCGGACAGAGGATTTAACCCATGAAGACATGTCACAGTGCCCCTCTCTCTGTGATGAGTAGGAGGTATCTCCACACAATACAAGCACACACACTGCAGGTGCTGGGGAGCCTGCTCAGCAGAGCTAAAGAGCTTTCCGAACTTGCTAACATGACTATATGTTTTCATATGGCTTAGTCTACTTACCCATGGGTTACTCAGGCAGTTCTTCAAGGCACTGAGACATAACTCATTTTTAGTGTCTTTTACTGCAATTTTAAAGAATAATAATCTTGCTAACCTTAGAGCTTTCTAATGGCACTTATCTGACAGGCTTGGATAGTAACAGCTTATCCTTTTTTTTCTCCACAACTGATAAAAGCGCATCTTAAAGTGCAGTTCTTCTTCTTTCAGGTGTTTTATATCCTGAGCTGGCTGCTTGCATCCACCATTCAGCTCTTTTTGGATCATATAGGACAGAACCAAGAGCTCTACAAGGCTATCTCTATGGCACTAAGGGCTCTTTTTCCAGTCAGCCAATTAAGTCTACTTTTGAACTAGGATAGTCAATTTTTAATAACAAAAGAATCAGTTTAAATATTTTAACTTTCACTGTAGAGCTGTCACCAATGCTGTGATCTCACCAGCATCAGAAAAACTCCTGTTTGCCATGCTCTAGACAGTGCATTTCACAAACAAGACCCTGGGTTACCCAGGACAGATTGCATGTTTTGAGGTTACAAATACAGGGATTACTCTGAGATGTGGATGAAACACTGAAAAAGGGAACAGAGCTTGATACAAACTAATTAAACAGATGTGGTGATATGATGCAGCCATCTTAGTTCCCTTACTAGAAAAAGGACAATAAGAATGGTTGTGATTATCAAAGGCCTAACATAGATGCATCAAATTTCCATAAACACCTTTAAAATTTTTTCCTCAATTCCCAGTGTCTGCATGGCTTTGGGAAAAATGTTTAACATCTGTACAACATTCTGAAAGTGAAAAGTGCTATTCAAGTGCTGAGGGTTGCTGCTGTCTGCTTCGTGAAAGTCTGCTGCCTGTAGAAAATTAAGAAACACTGTTCTGAGAAGTCCAGTGGAAGGTATAAACATTCAGACCAAGCTGAACATCACAGATATTTAAGATTATGCGAGTCGCGTTCCCTTGACGTTATTCCAGACTTCAGAAGTGATCATTACACTGGGCTAATCCCAGTAGTAATTTGGACAGAACCTAACGGGCTTTATTTTTGTGCTTGGGCGCTACTTAATCATTTTTAGGAACCCACAACACGAGACGAGCATTTCACAACCTCATCAGAACTCATTGCTTAAAAATAGTTAGAAATGAAAACAGTGCCATGTGCCAAGCTGTAATATACTGCCAAGCGGGCAGAGGTGTCCACGTGGCAGTGAGGACCGCCAGAACGGAGGCTTTTCTTTACCTCCACTTAGTGTCAATACTTCAGCATTTGAGGTATGTCCAGAAGCTAAATTGCAGTGCACAGTAAATTTCTATTTCTAATGACACCTATTCTTGCAGCTGGAGCAATAAATGTTTGATATAAGAGAAAACATATTAGCTCTCAGGAAATAGCAAATCAGTTCATTGAGCAGTCCCATATATTGCAGCCTCCTGGCACCCACCATGACTATACTCTTACCAGCATTTTAAGAATGAAAAATAGGGTACAGAAAGACTAAGTGCTCTTGCTAAGCCTGTGGGTGAAAAGGGAATTTAACAGAGAAACCTAGCTTCTTCGGCTAGTGCTGTAAACACCATTTGTAAGTTAGCATTCACAATCTTCCAGGCCAGGCAAGGGATATTAATGCATTTACAGCACAGCAATATATTTTGCTGAATGTCCCTGCTTCTTCGGTGCAAAACACCAAAATCTTCAACTCCCATAGTGCTGCACTATGGCCAGTAATCTCAATTCGATACAGTTCAGGTACTGCATGGCAGCTTTATTTGCATCTTTGAAATTACATTCTTCTTCTGGCACAGATGGGAATTTGCACATAAATTTACAGACTGCTCGTTGCCATTTACTTGATTATGAAACGACAACAACATTTAGCAAGAGAGATCTTCATCTTCTGTAAACAGTCCTAACTCTTCTGCAATCTGCCAGCATATCTTCATTTACACCACTTCAGGATATTACTCTTTTCTCTGAAAAATTCCTTAGCAGAAATTCTCAGACATCAGGCATCATCATAAGGAAGAGATACTTTTTTCTCCTTCCTCTTCACATCTGTCCTACCACTTGCCCTTTTTTGTTTTTTTTTTTTTTTTTTTTTTTTTTTACAGATGGGGAAATTCAGTGCACAGAGATTTAATCATTTGCCTGGGTTTAGACAGTAATTCAGCATCAGAGTCAGAATCAGACCCGAAGTTTCATAGCTGTTTTTTCTGCACTCTCAGTAATAGATATATTTCCACCCACTTATGGGCTCAGCTTGAAGAAAACATTAGAAGAAAATGAAAAAGACCCCAGCATAATTCATTGCTATAGCTACAACAGCGCACAGCAGTGCTGCGAGAGGAGCAGCCATTGCAATACAATTAAGATGCTATTAAAAGGGTTAATTTTTCACATAGTGGCACATCAATAAACACTTTCACCTTCTCCTCCCAGCTTTGTCTCCATCTGGAGAAGCTGAACAGGTAAATCCTACATGTAGAGTGTAGAAAAAAGTTACTCTCTCCTTATGAGGTGTGCGATGCTCTGAGGTGCTGCTTGCTATAAATGGAGGCTGCCAGAATAGCCCCCTGCACCAAGGATGATCCAGACGTACATTGTAACCTCCTCTGAAAGAGTGGGAAGTGACTGTTTCATTAGCTTTTATTAGAAGTAAACTACAACAATGTGGTTTCAACAAAAAAAAATCTGAATATTTGACATGTTACATAAAACTCAACTCTCCTCTCCTCTCCTCTCCTCTCCTCTCCTCATCGTTTTTGCATTTTCTGTCTTAATGATTTTGCACCTTTCGTGCAGCTGATCCCTAATTACTGCAGTTAGGCTGAAAGGACAGTGTTAGCAGCATCTGTGTTAACAAATTCAGTCATGCCAGGGCACTGCAACATGGTTGACACATTCCCTTTGGAAGTTAGCACAGTGCAGGGACTGTTCCCAGCACCTCCCTTTTAGGGAGTGAGGAGAAGGACATACAAGAAGGGATACAGGCTGTTGTGGCGTCCGTAGAGGATGCTCCCAGGCATGTGTAGTTTAGAGTGTTAGCACAGCTGATGGAGATCCTGAGGGAGTGCAGCTGCCCTTGTGGCACCTTCACTCTACCAAATCCCATTGCGTATTTTCAGCCTTTTCCATTTGCTACCATGTTGCCCCTTCATTTCATTCAGCAATATCTCCATGCAACCCAAGCCATTCTTTATCATTTTGCTCCTAGTGGGAATTTGGCAGAGAGTTATGCCACGGGCTTCAATGAAAAAAGGATTGGAGACGGTAGCATTAGTTCCAGAAAAATTTCACTGAGCAAAAGGAGATATTTTCTTTATGGTGTTTCCATCAGGAAAGAGGACTGCCATTTGTCCTTGGGGATATTTTGTTCCTTTTGCAGATCTGACCACAATTCTTAATGTCAGCTCCTATGAGCCAATGTTTATGTTGTTGATGGGCTTTTTTGGGTCTTCAGCAAGTGCTCTTGTTCTCTGCAGGAAATGGGTTCTTCTGTCTTGAAAAGATTTACAACAGCATTTTCAGAAGTATCGATCAATGAATGTATGTTGCACTTTCACAGGCTACGCAGCAGCATACAAGGTCCTATGCTAAAGGCAAAATCCTTTAGGCAAAAGCCCTCTGTGATGGACTGAACACTTTTGTGTTTCAGCTGTGGGCATGGACAGGACTCAAATTACTCCCAGGTTTGCCTGGGTTTAAGCTCTTCCAGCAGGACCTGAAAGGTGGCTTGAGAAAGTGAAGCTCTTTCATGTCTCCTCTTGTGCTGGTAGAAAGGGAATTCATTTCAGGGTATGCCCTCTTTTTGTTTCTTTTATAGGGCATAAAACAGAATCCTCCTTCTGCTTGCAAACATCTGAAACCAGTATCAAGCTGTGAGCACGTGCCTCCACCCTTTCCATAATTTATTGAGTAGGAAAAACTGGCTGCCACTTTCATCTGTGATGAACATGGAAGTGTTTATATACGTCTACGTTGTACTCAATGTATTCCAGGCTTGCAGCTTTGAGGTTTGCTTCAAAACTAGGAGAGCATTGGGTCAGAACATAATTAGATTTAGCCTCAGGTATTTTGAAAACTCCAGAGAAGATCTGCAGTAGTGCCTCAATTCTAGAGTGCTTCTTCAGCACTCCCGAAGTTGTGTGTGAAATTTCACAATAAAACCCCAAACTTGTGAGTGAGATTTGAATTTCACAGCAAACTGGGAAACTCTTTTTTTTGAAGAAATTAGATAATTTTTCACTAGCCTTAGATTCATAGTATTGTTTATGCTGGAAAAGGCCAGCACAATTGGATCATTGAGTCCAACGGTTAACCTTTATCCATCAAAGTCTCACCTTGACCTGCCCTAAGGATTATGCATCAAAATTATGCAAAACTTTCAAGTTCTTGGGTTTGTTTTTTTCTGCCCATGTGGACGAAGTGAAGCTGCTGCTTGACAGCATCTCTGGTTTCTGTCTGAGGAGTCTGTGCAGTCTCTCAGCACAGATTCCTGTGTTGCGACATTTAAGATTATCCATTTCCAGAAAGGAAAAGAAAAGTGACTGGATGTCAAACCAAGGATCCTTTAAAATACAGGGTAATTTACCTGAAATTGCAACCTGTGGGCTGCACACTTTGACACAAGAGCCAAAGAGTCATTCTGTGATTCTTAGTTTTAAAGAAATAGTAACTTATTTACTGTCTGTGAATATTCATTTTGGTAATTTTTCCCCCCAGGGAAAATGAAGTAAAAAACCAAAAATACCCCAACCATCCCAATATATAAAATAATAATAAAAAAATAAATCCAAAGACGAGACTTTAAGAGAATATAGTGCAGCACTGCTTATAGCCACCCCCCACTCTCCATGCTCCCAAATGTGTCTCCCTTCCAATATGGAATACACTATAAAAAATCACTGCTTCTTTTTTTTTTTTAAAAAAAAAATTGGTCTAGGATAGTTCTAAATATTAAAATAACTCTCAAGGACCTGATTTGGGTAATTGGGTTTTTTAGGTCCCAGATACCCTGTAGCTTGAAATTGCTTTCTCTTATACCTAATTGTGACCCATATCTGTTAGCAGCTTTTAAAATTACATTGTGGCCAGGCTGCCCACAGAATTCATTGTGCTTCCACTGACTTATAATAAAAAGGAAATTTTCAGCACATGAAAGAACCCCACTGATAACATAATTATTACTACCAGCCAGATATATGATGGCTTCTTTGTTTTTTTGGACAAGGATATTAGACATCTGGAGAACTAAAGTAAGAGAAAGCCTTCCTACGGAAAAATGATCCACATTTATGATTTGTATAATTTGAACATAATGGTGACAAAAAGAGTGGTAAGCAATGGACTAGACGCTAGTACTGAGAAATATCCTGCCAGCCAAAATCCAGACATTTACGGCAGCAAAGTGAATATTAATTATTTTTTTTCCCCAGAAATCAATATGTAATACCAGAGCATTCAGTCAGAATAGTCTTACTTACTTCTGCGGAAAAAGTGTAAGATATGGGGAAATATACAGACTTTCCTAGCATGGAAGTATTCTTTTGTTCACGTCATAATAATTCTGTTTATACATTCCAACTTTTAGAGATTATTTTGGAAAAGGAATTGTTCTCCAGCTGTTGAAAAAGTGTAGGCAAACAAAGCTAGGAGACAGTATTAACGAGACATAACCTTAGCTGCCTTTAATGAGAGAGGGCATTTTCGAGAAGTCTAGATACTCTTTTGCAATAGCTCTTAGTAATGGTTTCTGCTCAACCTCGAATGTTGTCCTTTGACAATGAAAGAGTAAGAAGTTGGATTTGCATTGTTATTGCATTCACTGACTAGGTTCTTCTGATATAATGAGGTGTCACATGCATACAGGAACTACGCCATGGAAACCCACTGACAATTATTATGGAAGTTAATTGTCTTGCCTAATGTGGAGAAATGTACTAAATCCATAAACTCTGCTGGATACAAGTATTTGAGAAATCACAAAATCCTTTTGTGTTTAGGCCATAACTTGAAGAGCTCATCAAGAGTTTACTCAATCAGTGGGAGGTTGCTGATAGAGTCAGTCCTTTGTGTTTTAGCACAGACTTCATCAGGAAGCAATACAATTAATGTTTGGGTTTGACTTTGTCTCTTTTAAAGAAAAAGGGTGATTTTGCAAGACCCAAATGCTATCAAAGCCTAAAACTGTACTTTTATGGCACAAAGGTCAAGTGACTTTACATGACCTTTATTTAGTGAGGCCAAACATGAAATCTCTAAAGGCTTCAGATTTACAACGTATAACTCTATGGAGATCAATAGAAATGGAACAATGCCGAAGGCCTGACCTGAACTCAGCTGAAATCTTCTAAACTGTAATGGAAATAATGCAGAAAGTAGTCTAAAAGAGCAAGAACTGTGAGATGAGATGTACAATTTGGTCAATCAGTTCTGTGGATTCCTTGATCTATCAACCTTCACCTATCATAAAGAGGTTTATCCCACTAATTTTTATTCTGTGACTGCGTTGAACCAAACCACCCTGGTAGATGATATTTGCTATAAACCTCCATCTTCTGGAGTGAAATGCATACTTCAAAAGCTCAGTATTCATTTGTGTCCCCTTCTCATGGAGAAAAGTTTGAAAATAACATACCAGAATACGCAGAAGCAAAACCAAAAAAC
This sequence comes from Gallinago undulata, assembly GCA_026546715.1. NCBI lineage: Eukaryota > Metazoa > Chordata > Aves > Charadriiformes > Scolopacidae > Gallinago > Gallinago undulata. The sequence continues at coordinate 204,572,425 of JAOTQQ010000001.1, read as the reverse complement.
CAATAAGGGCAAATAAAAGTAATAGTCTTTGGTGTCAGCTCATCGATGTCAAAACATTGTGATTGTTTCCTCTTTTTAATGGTTAGATTTGGTGTGTGGTTACCAATCCTCTCTAGAAATACACTTAAAGAAAAAAATACTGATCAACCACCGTGACCAAAAATATTTAATGGTAGCAATATGTGTTTTAATATTCATTAAGCAAAGTTGCAAGAGGATGTTTCTAAACTTCTTAGCTTCTGCTGTTTAAACACAAAATGAAGCCCATGCTGCACTGAGCTCCTTGCAACTCATCATTCGCTCCGTTGCACCACACATCCCCCCTTCCCTGGGAGCCCTGGCTCTCACGCACTCAAAAGCAGGATTAAGGGTAACATCAGAAGTTCCTGCATCCCATTTTTAAAGGTAAATTAAGCACATCTGAGCCTAGGTTTTGTTGGCTTTCAATGAAGATTAGACTTTGAATTGCTAAGTCGCTTTGAAAACGTTACTCTAAGCAGCTTTAAGATTGACAGAATTTGCCTTAAGCTGCTCCAAGGCTGACAAGAGGAAGGGCTGGTACAGTAACAGAAGCGATTTGATTCCTTGCTTTTAGATGGTGCTAGGACCTGGGATAAGTCATTTTTTTTCTCCTGTACTGTGAATGAAGCTCAGAGTTTTGATGGTTTTGTCCATAATAACACTTGTTCTGTGTGCTGCTTCTAATTTAAGCAAGGACACTAAGCAACAGAACTGGGACTTTTCATTTTAATATTGCCATTTAAAATGAGTCTTGTGGCAATAAAAAGCCTAAAAATAAATCTTCCAGGAAAACCAGTTGCGTTCTTCTCACTCCCCGTGCAGTGAAAAGTTTCTACCTATGCTGGTTTAAGTTTATCTTGATTTTACAATATTCCTCTGTCCAGAAGAATATTTTTTTACCATGAGCCCCTATGTCTGCTTAGTAATTAATTTTTAGATGGGAAGTGTTTATCAAAAGCCATGTCCTTAAGTTTAGTCAAAGCAATAATAGCAGTCTCTTGAGTCAGGATCCTAAAATAATTTTCTTCAGCATTTGAGTAATCTGACCAATTTCAAGCAGATTACATGTACTTAAAGTTATGCATTGAGATTTATCTGTGCCATAACATGTTGTTTGTAGTAGAAAATAATTCATGAATGCAGTTGCTTTTCTAATATTGCTCAAATTTATTTTAAAAAAGTTTACTGCACATTTCAGGATGTAAAACTCAGTTTGAAATGTCACACACTGCTACCATTTCCTAAGCCTAAATCAAATGATTGTGTCATGCTGGAAGCTGGAACTGATGCACCTTAATGTTAGATTTGTGTATGCTGGAAATAGAAGACTGAGGCAGCAATGCTAAAAATCTAGTTTATGTCTTTGGAAGCTATAAATGAAAGTAACTCCCTCCCTGGATTATACGTTATGTTGGCATCTTGCCTCTTTTTTTTTTTTTTTTAAACATTGAATTATTCCTTTTACAAAAAGGGGTTTGTAGCAGGGAAAGTTGTAGATGACATCAGTTTAACAAGCATGTCTTTGTGTGTCATGATCATCATGGGCTAACCCAAAATTTTCCTCGTCTTATGTTGGTCCTGACATTGATGAGGTACTTGATGAGGCTTCCAAGAGAGGTGGTTAATGCCCCAGAGCTGTCAGTGTTTCAGAGGCATTTGGGCAATGTCCTTAACAACATGCTTTAAGTTTTGGTCAGTCCTGAATTGATCAGGCAGTTGGACTGGATTACTTTTGTAGGTCCCTTCCAACTGAAATCTATTCTATTCTATTCTATTCTATTCTATTCTATTCTATTCTATTCTATTCTGTTTTGATGGAGGAAAAGCTTCTATAAGAACAATAAACCTCATCATTAATAAGGAAGATGCATGAGGTCAACTCTCTTGCTTCAAATGTAGGAAGGAGGAGCAAATCCCACTTTCCCAATAGAGAAATCCATAGAAAGCATGACAAGAACTTTTCTGAAAATCCAGTCCTTGATATAACGGACCATGTAGGACTAAGGGACAGCACTGGACCACGTTCACATTTGCATTACTCGGGGATCAGTTCATCACTAGTGGAGCTGCTCTGAATGCATGGGTGAGGGCAGAATCTCCCCAGGAGGATGGGGACCACTGGTGCAGGCAGCAAAGAGAGGTTCTGCAGTCCTGGGGGATAGCAAAAACTCAGCTGGACAATGCCCTGAGCAACTTCATGTAATTTTGAAGTTGACTCTGCTTTGAGACGGGGGTTGGACATACAACCTCAGGATGGTCTCCTCCAAACAAATTACCTATCTATTCAGAAGGACTGAAGTGTAAAATATGTTCAGACACAGAAGTTGATCTCAGATCATATTTATCACTTTTAGGTATATCAAGAATTTTTAGTTTATATTCTGAATAAAAAGACAGTCAGACTTTGGTGTATGAGAGACAGCATTTTCTACAATAGGTTAAAATAATTCACTTTTCTGAAAAGTTCCTTGATGTAGGCAACTGAGGATGGTACAAAGATGCTCAAGCTAGGTATAACTTCAGGTGATGTTCTCCAGAACTCTGCGCTAGTACTAACCCAATCTTGAAAACACTAAAGTCAAGTTAAAGCCATACCTCACCGCAGCTGATACGGCTGTACTGTAGTGGTTTGGGAACTACAGTGTGTCCATCTTTGGGCGGTGTAGGCACCCCTGGTGTGACTGTGGGCTTAGAGTAGAGAGGGATTTCTTTTGTTCACATTTTGGGAAAAAAAATTAGGAGCAATGCAGAGATTATTAGAGGAATCTAAACTCCCTAGACAGTAAAGGAGAGTGCTAGGTACTGACAAGAAAGGAAGAATGCAGACCATTTGCATTAAATGAGAAAAACGGGCTGATATAGATGGTGTGAACAGTTCTCTAATTCAATGTCCTGTTTCCCTACTTGTAAAATAAGAATACTTAAGGAGAGTATTGTGAAGTGCTCAGAAAGTATGGTAAAGTGACCATATCAATGTCTATGATGGGTAAATTAAACATAAAGGGTGAAATCTCTTTGATTTCAATAGAAGGAAGCATCTATTGAAGCTACACATTTTGTCAGAACAGTCTGCAGTGTAAATTACACTGTCATTTAGTGATTGCTTATACAAAAACTGTGCCATTAAAATGAATTGAGTCTTACAAATAACAGAATAGAGACCCAAAAGTGAATCCTTTTTTTTTGATTCTGACATCCCAGGGAGCCATGGAAAAACAAACACGCAAGAAAGCGAACAAATGTCTCTGACTGAAGAGATGTTTTTTTCACACTTCACGTGGACAAGATTGTTTGAAATCAATTACTTTTTTTTTTGCCTGAACTAATTCTTAGGCTTTTTTAGTATTTCATAGGCTCATTTGCAAGCTGCAGGAACTTCATATTTGTTCACTTCCAACGTGGTAACAGCAATGCAATTTATTGGGTGATTTAAGGGCTGAATAAAGATGCTGTCTTTGGAGAATGCTGTGGTGTACAGCAGGGAGAGGATCAGACCATATGTGCCTTGTTCCTATATGTTCCCTAACCACTGCCACACTTGGCTAGACGCACCTTTCTTCTTACCTGGTCACTTTTATAGAGGAAAATAGATACAGAAAGCAGGGAACAAACTGCCTGCAGGGCTTGCATTAGTGCTGACAGGAAAAAGGACATGGAAAATTTTCAGTGTTTAAAAAAATGAACAAAGTAATCCAGATGGAAAAAAAATATCAAACACTTGAAATATCTGCAGGTGGTAAATTACGAACACTTGCAGCTTAAGGAGAATCAGGCTGAACTCTTCAGTTTGCTGACAGTTTTCACTGCATGTAGGTGATGACTCTCACCAGTCAGACAGTGGGGGAAGAGGAGTTCCCAGCACCTGGGATCATCCACAGGCAGCCCATGGACAACTGGGCATCTAAGGAGCTGGTAAAACTCACAGGGAACAGGGAGGGACAATTACTGTGGAGCTATGGAGTTTTTTCATACATGTCAATCCCAGCGTTATATCAGAAAAACTTTGACCAGCGCTATGCTGTGTGTCCTTGATTGGGGGCCGTGTTTGTGATTAGAATTACTTCAGCAACCCAAAAGCTGCTATGGCAGATAGAGTGCTGTGTTGCGTTAAAGAGCAATAAGTAGTGAAATAGGAATTTCAAAACCTCTTTGCATATCTACCTTAACTTTGAAGATTGACCATACCAAAGCCTCTGCTTCCCAGACCTGTTGTCTTTAAATAATTTTACGACATCAATACTGAAATACTCCTCTTATGTTCAACTCTACTATTCCCACCCTTGGTCTTATAGGATCTTTTTTGTTCTTTTTACGCAACTTGTGACCATCAATGCAAATACCATCTTTTAAATAGCTTTCCTTATGTCTCTGTCTCATTAACTTAGTACTTCCCACCAAACAGCCAAAGAAATATCTGTTTCTCTAGCAAAGCTTGAAATATTTCTTTTCCATAGCTGTGATTTATCACTGCAGTTCTGTCATTAAGCTCTGTAAAATGAACCAAGTCAATGGAAAGGCTCCAGAGTGAGCTTGTATTGTGGTGAGCAGCTTTCAGTTTATCTATATAAAAAAGCAAGTCTGTACAAAATACAATGTGATTAAACAAATCTAAATGAAGAAAAATAGACTGTATAAACCAATTTATCTTCAAAGATTCCTTTGCCTTATGATCTCAAAATCTGTATCTTAAAATCCTTATCTGAAGTTAAGAGCAAGAGTTTCTTTTCCTTTAAATAACAGATACAGGCACTATATTTACCACTTCTTTACCAGAAAGTTGTTCATTCAGCAAATGCTCGTTGCAGCACATGACTGCTTCCAAGGGATAATTTCAAAAAGTCTTCCCAAGTACCCCATATAGCAAGGCCACATCTGAAGATCTTTGTATCTCCTGCAGCTGTAGCAATAATTTACTGCCACTAATTTATCAGTCCCATAGCATTACTGGTCTTTAGTGAGGTGGGTTGAAGTTTTTCATTTCCTCTATTTGTTTGTTAGAGTTCGTATAAATGTTCCTCCCTCTACACAAGGCTGAGGGATCTCCTGCATGCAACAGTGGAGATTCCTATGCTTCCAGATAATCTCAAAGTGAGCCTGCACCCAAGTCTTGACTCACAGTGGTTCAGAGACCAGCAGATGCTTGGGGCAGGCATGGCTCTGCATTGCTGGACTCTGCAGGGACACAGAAGAGAAAAGGATGTGCCCCTTCAAATCCTTTCATGACCAAGGTGCAGAACAGGGCAAAGAAAGGCTGTCCTAGCCTTAAGACATTATTTTCAGCACCTTTGATATACTCTTCTATCTCCTCAAATGCTTGTTGGCAGCTTTGTAAGACCATCCCAAAGGAACGTGGGTACCTAACTCCTGGCTAAGCAGGTGGTGGGCACCAAAATGGGACTGGCAACAAGGAGTCACTTCCAGCTCTCAGCCACAGAGACCAACAGCAGTCAGAGCTTCAGACACATCTCTGTCTTCTTAGCCTTTCCAGTTGGCTGCTGTAGGTATCCCAACACTCTATGTACTTGCTGCCATTTATCCAATCCTTGGCACCCAATTCCTCTTCCCCCCCTCCAAGCTGATACCTGTTAGCCATTGAGATCAGTCCTTGGGATTTCTGTACTCAAAGCTGGAGATAATTTTTAGGAACTGCAAACTTTGTTGTATGAAATACTAAGCATCTTTTACCAAATGCCTGTCTCTGTGATCCTGCCTCTGTCTTTATAAAGCAAGGATGGATGGCATTTCCCTGCCACGAAGGAGAATAGTTAGGATAACTACACTAAGGATTGTGCTGCATTCAGATACTAAATACCAATTACACAGGGCATTGGGGTGTAATAAAAAAGCTTAGCAAAGAAAAGGCCATAGCAATAAAGCTAAATGAATTATTTACAATCAGCTCCAGGATGTGTTTTGGGATGAACCCACAGAAGAGCCTTTCAGACCTGTCAAATCAATGGAACTGTCTGCACTTGATGTGTCAGTAGACAAAGTTTAATAAAAAATCAATAAAATGAATAGTAATAAATTACCAGGATGAGATGAATGAGTCAAACGTGGAAAATACAATGCCAGTTTTTTTCAAGGGAGTCCACAAACAAATTAAATCTGACTTGAGTACCAGCTATATCTACTTAACCTCTTTAGAGGAACAGGGAACTCATGGACCAGGAACATCACTTGGATTTCCAGAAAGCTTATGACAGAGTTCCTTACCAAAAGATTTGATAAAATATAAAAGATATAGTGGTCTCAGACTGAAGGACTAGTAAATGTTTAAAGGACAGGAAACAAGGGTTAATAAACAAGATTTCATTTTCACAATGGAGGAATTTTCATAAGTGATCTAGAAAAGGTAGTGAAAAATGAGGCAATAATATTTACTGCAGACACTGAAGTATCAAGGGTAGCAAACCCATAAACTGACTGAGAAGACTTTGAAAAGGATTTCAAAATGTCAAGTGACTGGATGATAAAATACTTGATGAAATTCAGTGTCTCCAAATACAAAGTGAGGCATGGGGAATATCAGTCCTTGGTAAATGTACATACTGATATAGAGTAGCTAAGTAATTACAGGGAAGAAATTATGGAGACTTTGTATATTGTAACATGAATTTAATACTTGGCAGTAGTGAGAAAGGCAAATTTGTTTCTACAATTTATGGAAATTATTAAAGAACCAACGAGAAATCATTGCTATTATACCATGATAGAGACACCCACACACTTCTACTACAGCCTTGATTCCCTCATCCCAAAGAGGACCTGGAAAGGCAGAGAAGGAGAAGAAAGACCAGTAAGGGCAATTTTCTCACAGGGGTGGATTATGCAGACTAAACCTTCCCAGCATTAAGAAAGATGACCAAGGGAAAAATATAATAAAAGTTAATGAAATTATGAATTTCAGGGAAGAGAGAATAAGGGACACTTGTTCACTGTTTCCACTCTAAAAGAAATGGAGAAAATAACAATTTAACCACTAGCAGATAATGTACAATGTATGCAATGGATGTTGTCGAGTCTGAAAATTTAAATGGCCTTAAAAAATTCTTCCAAAGAAGAGAAGAATCCCTCTATTTTTATAGTCTCTGAGTATCTGCTGTCAGATTCTATTTGAGACAGAACAATGGGCGGGAAGGACCTTTGGTCCAACAGAGTTTGGTGGTCACGTTCACTTTCACACATTCACCACATACACCACGGGGACTTGGGTTTGATCTCTGTAATTTGAAAGAGTAGTCATTTGCCTGTGACAACCTGCTTGGAGGAAAACTTTGATGTTTATGTCCTGGCATATTTGCAGAAACCAACTATGGAGTTCAAGCTGAAACCCCATTTGCACACACATGATGCAGCTGCCCATTAGGGTGGGATCCGGACTGAGCCAGGACCCACTCCCAGGACCAACAATTTTCTTCAGGGTATATGAATCATTGTCTGTAACTCTGTTTCTTCACCCAGTCCTTCCTTCAGAGAACACTTAGAGATGTGACAAACACTAATTGAGAGATGGATATGTCTATTTTTATGTTATATTTCTTTCAGGCAATGCCCTTCCCTTTTCCTTTCTTCTGATGGCTAGGTTTAAAAGGATGGTGAACAATTTTTATCTGAAGGTCTTAGCACAGTTACTAAGGATTTTAAATCAAAATAATTTAAATAACTTAATGGAATATTATTTTGGGTAATCTTTTGGTTTTCCACTATTGACTAGTGTTGCACGATTACACTGAATACATGGATTGTAAACACATCACAGATTTAAGGGCACTGAAAAATCTTCCTGAAATACAAATTTTACCGATTCATTGTTTTCATGAAAAACTACATTTTTTGTTTTGTTACACAACTTCACTGGCACAAGTCTTAGCACATACTTTAAAAAGTACCTATGTTTGTTTAGGTTTGCAAGATAGTGAATGCATGTGCATCTTCCTAACCTAACACAGTAGTATTAGGTTTTCAAATATTACATATATCTAATGTCCTTATACAGCACCATATTTTTTTCCAGTTAATCCAAGTATTCATCATTTTTAGAGAAAATCTCCCATTGAAAATCAAGGTCCTTTTGCCTTTGGGTAAAGATATGAGTAGAAGGGTAATTTCCTGGAAACTATTTCTCAAACCTCATTAGTAAAAATCTTTGCATTTCTACGGAAAATAAACTATTAAATTGGGTTTTAAATAAATGCTGAAGCAAAAACATCTAAAGACATGTTTTAAGAAATATTCCTATATGCTTACACCTCTTAATAAACTAAATAATAGAAATATCACCATAATGTTCATGCAAAAAATGCCTTGGAGAAATAAGATGCCATGCATTCCCTAAAGATATATTTGTTCTTGTCTCTTGCTAAATGATTGACAGGGTAAAAAATGAAGTGATTAACTTTGAGCTGACAGAAAACAGTAACATGGGTCTGTAATGATGGCACCCGCAAGTGGCATAGTGTCCTACTTATCTGTATTTTAAAGCAACAGCTGCTGGGTCTTTTGCACTGTCCGCAGAATTGTAAAGAGAAGCAAGATTAGAAACAACGGTACATCTTTGCTACAAATGCCATGAAACTGGCCTTCACCAGACAGAGATTGAAGAGAAAGTGTTGGGCGTGTGTGAAATAATTATACTGGGGTAAGGGAGGGAAGCAATTCTTGTAATTCCTGACATCTATGTAAAAATATCCTGACATTTCTGAACCAACATAAGCCAGATGTGCAGTTTCATCGTCTGCCAAATTTTCTCTAGACTAAGACATTTGTCTTGAAGATATTTTGAATCTGGACACTTTTCCTAAAAGAAGTTATTTACAAAAGGATGCAGACACCTTATTTTCAGGCTATGTTTATGCAGTAAAGCACATGGACGTGTGTCTTATAGATATATAGACACCAGAGAGTGCTCAGTCCTGTCAACTAGTTTGTATCCTCACTGTCCAAGGTTAATCCCTTTGAGCAGATATCACCCACACTGTTCACCGCTGGGCTCAGGGCTGCTTTGAGCCCGTGCCACATCCTATGGGCCTGAGAAATAATTACTTTATGAATGTCGTATACTTCCTCTTCAAAGTGGCTGAAGTAATGTGAACAGTGTGCTGCAGCCTCACAGACCATGTTTTACAGCCTGACACCAGAACAGTGTTATATGTCCTAAAGAAGTAGCATGAAGGTGTATGGGGGGGGGTGTCTCCAAGTGAAAGTCTGTCAGACTGAGTAATGCAAAGGGCTGACACCCCAGAAGGCTGTGCCACCATCCAGAGAGACCTGGACAGGCTGGAGAGATGGGCCGAGAGAAACCTAATGAAATTTAACAAGGGCAAGTGTAGGGTGCTGCACCTGGGGAGGAATAACCCCCTGCATCAGTACAGGTTGGGGGATGACCTGCCGGAGAGCACCTCTGAGGAAAAAGACCTGGGAGTTCTTGTGGACAACAGGATGACCATGAGCCAGCAATGTGCCCTTGTGGCCAAAAAGGCCAATGACATGCTGGGGTGCATCAAGAAGAACATGGCCAGCAGGTGGAGGGAGATCATCCTGCCCCTCTACTCTGCCCTGCTGAAGCCCCATCTGGAGTACTGTGTCCAGTTCTGGGCTCCCCAGTTCAAGAAGGACAGGCAACTGCTGGAGAGGGTACGGCAAAGGGCCACAAAGATGATTAAGGACCTGGAGCATCTCTCCTATGAGGAAAGGCTGAAGGACTTGGGTCTTTTTAGTTTTGAGAAGACTTAGGGGGGATCTGATCAATGCATACAAATAGTTAAAGGGAGGGTGTCAGGAAGATGGGACTGGTCTTTTCTCAATGGTGCCCAGTGACAGGACAAGAGGAAATGGGCACAAACTTGAGTATAAGATGTTCCACCTAAACATGGAGGAGGAACTTCTTTACTGTGAGAGTGGCAGAGCACTGAAACAAGCTGCCCAGAGAAGTGGTGGAGTCTCCTTCTCTGGAGACATTCAAAACCTGCCTGGAGAAGTTCCTGTGCAACGTGCTGTAGGTAGACCCGCTCTGGCGGTGGGGGTTGGACTAGATGATCTCCAGAGGTCCCTTCCAACCCCACGTGATTCTATGATTCTATGAACCAGAACCAGTAATGTCTTCTCCATGCTGCCCAAAGAAATCTTTGGAGCAACCTATTCTAAAAACAACCTATCTACATTTGGTCTTGAAGGGAACTGGTTACTTTGCTCTGAAAGAGACCTTGGGAGTAAACAAGCAGTACAATGCAAGCAATCAAGGACCTGGGTGCAAACCAAGCTGCCAGATTATCTGGATTACATAGTCATACCCAAAAGATTGTGCCACAGTAATATATTTACCAATTTGTTGGTGAGATATAGCCATATGTAATGTACCACATTGCAGCAGCTGGAATTCCTGTTTTGGATTGAAATGAATTCATTAATGAGAATGTGGCTCACAAATTAACTATGATATTTTTTTTGCTAATCATTGATATTGTCTTTAAAATGTCCTGCTAGTTTAAGGGTTTCTTTGGGAGAAAATTGCAGCTCTGAGCGCTCTACAGCAGCATGAAATTCCAGGCTGGCTTGTGATTTGTTTGAGATATAGCTATGACTGTGATTGTAATCACCTTGGGCTATCTTGACGATCACTATTCAGAAAGCTTCAGATGATCCTGAAAATCAGAACCATTTCTAATCTTACGTCTTTGATAGTCTCTTGAAGTGCAGTAAGGTAAAAGGGTATTGAATACAGTCTATGATGAAACTTTCTGGAGACTGAAAGTTACTCAAAGCTGAGAACAAGATTCAGATTGACTATTTTTAATACCTAAAATGGTCTTCGGTGGATCTTAAGCACACAGGCCTTACTGCAAAATTCAGAGTTCCTCCTCCCTTCAGTAGACCAAATATTTTAGACTACATTTGCTCTCGTACATTTATGGGAAGCTGGATCTCTCTCTCATTTAAACATTTATGAAATTCACATTAAAAACAAAGAAATATCCCGACTGCATTTAAACACTAAAGGGGTCAACCTTTTTATGCTTCAAATATGCTTAAAAAACATATAGAAAACTGAATGCAGAAAACCAAGAAAGGCTATTCCTATTCAAAAATATAGCTAAGAAATTTACCTTTTTCTAGTAGCCTAGTCGTTAGAAACTTACCCGAGTATGGGAAATTCCAGATTTTGCCACACCACTGACTCAGGAAGTGGGAGATAGACACACAGCTCCCTCAGCACACTGAAGGGGTTCAAAGGCAGAACTCTCTCATCTTCATAAAGTGCCTGAACCACCAGGTTGCCATCTGTGGGAAGGACATTTTTCACCCCTTCCCTTAAAAGGCGGTGTGACTGAAGGGTCAAGAAGGTTAGTGTTTGGGAGAAAGAAGGTGGTGGGGACCCCTTAGCTGCGGGCTGAGGAATGTGGTGGCGAATGAGCTGTCCTGACTGTCAGCAGTGATTCCAGGCTGGCTTTGACAAAACAGCAACAATGCAGGGAAAAGGGGTATGCACCTGCCAGGGTGTTTTGCAAAATCTGAGGAACATCATCATCACCACCATCTTTTCCCCTTACATTTTAAACAGACATTGCTGCTCAGTAAGGTGCCTATCCTCACTTGTACAACTTTGCTCTCAAATTCCCAGGAGAATTGGTAGGTAATACAGAGACTGAAGCCAGGCTTTCGGCAAGAGTGAGAATTCAGACACATTCCAGCACTTGGTTTTTCTTCTAAAATAAATCCAGGGCACAGTGATTGAACCTTAACCGTCCCTAAGGTGTTGCCGTGCTCTGTAAGGGAGCTCCATTAAGGATGCATTTGGCCAAACTCCCTGCTTAGCACAGCAAAATTGAATTCCCTACTCAACACTTCCATTTACTGTACACAGAATTTATGTAAGTTGGGCACCTTGGATCACCCTCTATAGACCATGAGATGTTGTGATGCCAAAGCTGGGCTCCTGTAGCTCATACTATGGCCTGAAAGTTGTGTTTACTTCTATCAGTTTTATTTGAGTCATCTACACTCACTGCTTCTGCATCCTCACTCACCTTCTTGAGGATTGCTTGCTCCTACAAGCCACCTTGGAAAATGCTTTTAACAAAGTCAGTTCTAAGTTTCTCCCCCCATTAATCAGCAATAATGTTTTTTTATAGAGGCTGCTAGACTCTCTGCTTTGACCAAGAAGTCAATTCTCCTTGAGTGACACTGAAAACTATTCAGTATGGAGAGTGGTGGTTCAAGGTCTGACCCACTTTGTATTGACTTGAGGGAGAACAAGAGTGTGCCATGTTTCTGAATGGCAACATCAATTCCTTAAACACTGTGCAGTGAGATCAATGAAAATAAATCAATACATCACTTTCAAAATGGTATCGTGGAAAGAAGTCTCATAGGCTTTCCCTTAAGAGGTAAAAGAGCTAAAGAACAGTATTTGCTGCACATGCAATAGCCCAAATACTGGGAAAGTCCTACAAAAAACGCATTAACCTTTTTCATAGACTATCACCCAAATGGGATTATCTCAAAGCTCACTTACTTTTCTCCCTGTCATTAAGAGGAGCAGCTCATCTCTGAGTTTCACTAAACAAAACCTAGAGGTTTATTAACCAAAATGAGATTATCTTCTGCCTACACAGCATAGGGATGAGAGTAGGATGTAATTTAAGGTAGGAGTGATGTGATAGCAATTAAAAGACTTATGTTATTACAAAGGTTTGGGACAGCCTGAAAAAATCAGAACATTAAAACATGGGAACTGTCATACTACCATGCCTTGCTACAATTTAAGCATTTCTTCATTTTCAGTTAACATGAATCTGAAAGGAATGCTGTTGAAACAGCATTATTTGTATGGTTGCATTAGGTGTAGAAATATGTTTTCAAGTAGTTAAAATTCTTCTGTTTCCCTCATCCCACTTAATTAATTATGAGGGGTGATTTATTTGAGAAGAAGATAGGCTGAAAGCAGAAGGCATTAATGATGGTTAAATTACGGCTTAGCTGATGTCTTATGAAATTTGAGAAAATGGTCATATTATTGAATGGATGAGAATTTATTGTGATGCTCTTGTTATATGAAATTGAATTTTGATGTTATTCAAGTGAGCAGAATTCTTAGTACACTTAAATACATCATTGATAAAAGTATATTTTTTCAATTACCATTTTATTTGAATACTGATGCAAGGACCTGAATGGGTAATCTTTTAGAGGAGTGTAATCCCATTCTTTCTGAAACCCAGCAAGGACTGAATCCAAATTAAGCTAGAAGAATTCATTTGAAATACAGAACTGGACTGCAGGAGTGGAAATGTACCTCAAGGGATGGACTATAATTTCAAAACACAGCCCTGGGGAACAAGTACTGAATGGGGAGTCTCACTAATTTCCTTCCCACTCAATCCCACAAAATAATAAATGTCTATAACTATAATGACAGTGAACATCCTCTAGGTTTGTGCTTTACAGCCTGAGCCTGAGCCAGCCAAAATCCCATCCACTTCACTCTGAGTTCCAGACAGACACAAAACCAGGCTGTGCAGGGTTGAAAGAAGTGAAACGTAATGACTGTAGCTGTGCTACTGAAGTAATGAAGAGCTGAAAAATGTGACTGATGAGCTCTTAGATAATGGATTAATGAGCAAGATGCCTGTAGTTCATCAAAGAACTAATGGAAATCTACACAAGGTACCTGCGGCATACAATGGAGAAAGATGCGGAGACCAGGAATCATCCAAATATAGCATTAAAGGGACAGATAGAGCAAGAACAGAACAGGACAGAGTGATGCTAATTTTGACTCGTATGTATATTTCATGTATGTTAACCAATTAGAGCACAAAAAAGGCGTGATGGAAAATAACTTGATTTAATGTATAGGGAACAGATAAAATGTGAGTAAAAGAAAGATGCAATTTGAATATTTTTTAAAGTTTGAGCTAGTAAGCAGACACTACTGTGTCTGTTTGCTTAGACAGACACTGTCAAGATGATCCTTGAACATTTGCACCCCATGTTATATGCAAAAATGCAGTATATAGGGGTGGAGGCAGGGACAGGCTACAAAGGAAGAAGTTAGCAGTGTTGCCCAGGCAAGTAAGGGATGGTTTCAGGAAAGCCAAAGCTCTGCTTGAGTTGAGGCTTGCCAGGAGTGTCAAGCTCAACAAGAGATTTTACACCTACATTGGCAGTAAAAGCCTGAACAAAGGAAATGTGAGTCCGTTGTGGAATGGACTGGATGATTTAGTGACAGCAGACACAGATAAGGTTGAGCAGCTCAACGTCTACCTTGTCTCAATCTTTACCAACAAGGTAAAAGATGGGGTTCAGTAACGAGAATCACCAGTGGTTGAGGACTGAATTTGATCCATGCAAGTCCATGAGACCTGACAAGCTGTGTCCAAGAGGGTGAAGAGAACTGGCCTCTGTCATCTTTGAAAGATTGTGGAGATCAAGGGAAGTCCCTGATGACTGGAAGTGTCAAATCCATTTTCAAAAAAAGGACAAATGATTTGAGGAGCTACAGGCTGATCAACCTTAATTTTGTACCTAAGAAAGTCAAGGAGCAAGTCCATTTGGATCACATTTCTGAGCACATGAAGGAGAAAAAGAAGACTGGGGACACTGAGCATGAACTGACCATGGGTAAATCACACCTGGGCAACCTGATGGCCATTGAAAATAAAATGACTTTTTGTAGATGAAAGTGAACAGTGGAGGTCATTTACCTTGACCTTAATAAGATTTTTGTTTCTTGTATCCTGAAATATTCTTGTATCCAAGCTAGGGCATTATGGTCTGGATGGGTGGACAACCAGTTAGGTAAAAGACTGGCCAGTTAACAGCGTCTGAGGTTTGTGATTAATAAGTTTTACTCCATCTGGAAGACAGCATGAAGTAGGGTATCAAAGAGGTCTATTCTGGGATTAGATGTCTAACATCTTTATTGACAACTTGGAGGAGGTGACATGTGCACACTCATCAGGTGAGTAGACAGCACTACACTGGGTCCACCTGACATACTTGAGACTGGGGCTGACATCCAGAGCGACCAAAGCAGGCTGATGGATGGGGCCAACAGGAACCTTGTGAAATTCAAGAAGGACAAGTGCAAAGTCCTGCACCTGGAACAGAACATGATCCTTATTGTCATGGGTCAGGTACTGGCACCCTGGGGAGCAGCTCTGCAGGCCCTGGGGGTCCTGGAGGATGGCAAGCTAGGCATAAGCCTGCCATGTACCCTGGCAGCAAAGATGCAGAAGGTTATTGCTTGTGGTTGACCTGCTGAAAATGCCCCGGGGTATCATGGGAATGGCCTGGTAGAGAAGGAAAAAAAAACTCCAGCTTTCTGAATGTATGACTATTGATCTAACCATAGGACTATCCATTATTAGATGTCTGTAGTGGTGACGGGGAGGAAGTTTTCCAGCCAGGTTTAGCAGTCTACCATCCTTTAATGTACAAGAACTATTCACAAAAATGTTCATTCCTCACTGTGGGAAGCAACCTCCTTGTTCCATGTCTGATTTGGGGACTTTGGGGACTGAAGCCACCATAATTATTCTATTATTGTAATTTTAAGCTGCAAATGCACTGGAGTCAAATGCTTTCCCTACATTAAAGCACGAGGTACAATTTCATAGGCCTTCAGTAAACATAAAGAACAGCTTCTTCTGCGTGATTGCTCAGCAACCCCAAACTATAAACATCTAATTTTTTATTTTACCAAGCACATTATCAATTAATCAGCCATTAGGGAAATCTATGTCAAACAAAATATTGGCAGAGGAAACTTTAGCCTGCCTAGTAGATGACAACAGTGAAAGATGCTAAGAAATCAGAAAATAAATTCTAAAATTAGTTAATGAGCTCGAACAAAGTTTCAATTATTTTTGTAATTGGGGATGATTAGATTATTCTGTACATACACTGGGAAAAATAATTCACAGAAGCACAGAATCTTTAAGTCCCAGACTACCACAGTTATGTAAAAAGTATTTATATTTTCATACAAGCATTTCTCACCAGGTCCAATTAGACTAAATTACTTCGGTTGGTACTTCATTCTTCCAAGAAGAGTCTGCACAGCTGATTTTTAAAATGATCTTTACCCCATAAAGTCCAACTATGTACATAGTGTAAGCAGAGGTAAAGCTCATCAAGAAAAACATATCCACTGTTTGACTTCAAGAGATTATAGTGCTTCTGGTATAAATATCACTCAGAGAGAATCTTACTGAAGTGTTTGACCTAAATGTCAGCAAGTCTACTTTCTAGCAATACTCAAAGAGAGCACAAGTGCTGGTTTTGCCCACATCTCAACACTTCTGAGCCTCTCGTGGGTGTAGCCTTTTTGGTATGTAATAAAGACACAATTACAATAAATATTCCCTTCTTTTTACTGACTGAAAAGACAAATTCCTTAACATAGAAGGCTATACCTCTTGACTAAGGGTGGAGACAGATCAGGTTCCAATAAGCTTGAACTGCCATCAGCTCATTTCCAGAACAGGCCTGCAGAGAAATAAGCCTAGGTCATATCGACCTGAAACTCCAGCATTAGAAGCACTCTTCTCATCCCATTTGAAAAACTGTCTCTGCTGACTCTCCTTTTCCACTTTGGCTGCAATAAAAAAATCCAACCTCTTTTCACACATCTAATTCAGAAATTTCAGATAAAGTTTGGCCTCAAACTCTTCAAAGTTCTATGACTTAAAGAGTCTCAGATGATATATTCAAAATCTATTTAATCTCCAATAACTGTAAACAGGTGTCCTGCAATGAACAAGCAGCTCATCATAGTGCTTCAGTATCACTCCATACCTCTCTGACAATATAATTGTGTATTTTTAGGTCCTAAATCAATGCAGAATCTGAGCTCCTTAATTCCACAATGATACCACTTATCTTCCTCCCGATAGATAGGATGAAAAATTCTTTGTGTTCTTTAAACAGGCAGAGCACTTCTAAACAGTAACTTGCAGTAAAATTCGTGTTAGCACTAAGATTTTTGCCTGAGTTATGACAGTGTAGGACTCCTTGATTCACACCACATTAACCAGTAGTTATACTGACTGCAGATGGCTTTTAATGCTGTTTGTAGAAGACATAATTATTACTGAATGTTTATTAAACACATTTAGAATATTACCCTTGTTTCATATACTTGCCTATCAGCTCTTACCAAATATAACAAAATCCCATTTCAAATGGATGTCACCTGCAGCTCCGGAATATATTTAGAAGCCAAGGCAAGTGGCAGAAAAATAAATGCACATCTTTCGTGTAATGTGCTGGGGTGTGTAGTTAATTTCCATAGGTGGAACATGAAAAGTGCAACTGCAGCAGCCTAATACTTTTGCAAAATTTCCTAAAAAAGCAGCATTGAAACCTGAGTATAATTGAAGTATCCTTTCTGAGAAATTCAGACCCCAACAAACCAAGCAGGAATTGTCCTTTCACTCACCTTAATGTAAATTAAGAGCTGCTGCACTGAATCAAGGAAAACTACAGCAATTATAAGGTTTAAGGAATGGAAACTTTGACCCTTCTCCACACTGTCCACATTAAAAAGGAATCCATTCCTGTGTCTGCCTGTCTGATCGCTTTGGGATAGCAATACAGAAAAAATAAAATCGAAGTGGCTTAAGAAGCACCTACCATACAACTCTTTCACACTCTATTAAGAAGAAAACAGCTTCATCTTCTACAGGTTCTAAATTCAGCAACAGTCCTTGCATTCAGCTAGAAAATTTTGAAGTCATTAATTCCATCAAAGTCACTATTATTTCATATCTTCAGTGAGAAAAATATCCTGATTCTGCTGATATTTCTTTTACTTTTTTTTCCCTCTAGATTTCTTGCAACCAAAGCTGCTGCAATCCTTAAAAATAAAACTATCTGTTTTGAATTGTATATAAGTCATTAAAATTGTTTTGATATTCTTAAAGGGAGCTTATAGATGACTACTGCTAACTGAATCACTGTCTACTACTTGTGCAACAGACAGACAAAGGCAGAAAAATTTATTCTGAAGACAAGGAATTGAAAAGAAATCCCTGTACTTATAATGATGTCCTGTTTAACCATTTTCTGAATTTTAGAAGCAAACAACAATATAAATGAAAGTAAATTAAAAAAAAAATCTTTAAAAATACCAGGCATTTGCTAAATGAGATTAGATTTATGTGAAATAACAGTTATTTGCCCCAAAAGCAGCGAAATCTGCCTGGCTGCCAGGCTTCATTTCTGTCGTGTATGGAAGTTTATAATCTGTGCTGAGGCCTCTGGTTACTGCACTTGCATCAGGAGATGCTGTGAGCTGTGGACTTCAAACATCTTCTAGCAATATCTTCTGGGTCTGGCTGGATTGTAAGCCCAACACACAAATTGATATGAAGTGCGCATTTTCTTAATTTGTATTTTGTTTTTCTTACCGATATTCTAATTAATTATTAAAGTACATACATAGATGGTTAGATTTACGGAGACTTAACAAGAACATTCAGATCTAGCTCAGTTTTGCTGAAAGATCTGCTCAAGTTCATGAGCTTTTCAAGATGAATCCACATGCAAATATCAATGAGGAAGGAACATTTCTGATTTTCACTCCTGGAACATCTCAAGATTCTGACTGGAAATCAGTGTAAATACTGGTGGCTCTAACTGCACTTTAGTTTGGGGTAATTTCATCCAAAACCAAAACCCACGTGAATCAAATTCGAAGTGCCGTGCACAGAAACCATGTTGTTCCTCATAACTCTAGTAGAGGCTTTGGGAACCTAGTTCTGACCATGCCAATGTAGCTCATCCTTTCTTCTGTGAAGAAAGGGCAGGTGTGAAACAGGACCAGACACTAGAGTGCTAAACAACGACATCTACTAGTAAGATCTAAGTCATTTCATATTGTGATAAATTTGCTATTAGATTAATAATAAGTGGATGCCATAAAAATCTGCCTGCAATGTCATGTCTGGATGAGACACTTGGGCAGAATAGAGAATGTACTTTCCAGAGCCTCTCGCAGGACATTACGTTCACAGCTTCTCCCTGCAGCAGAGCCTTCTTATCATAGAATCATAGAATCATCTGGGCTGGAAGGGACCTCCAAAGGCCATCTAGTCCGACACCTCCACAGTCAGCAGGGACACCCCCAACTAGACCAGGTTGCCCAGGGCCTTGTCGAGCCTCACCTTGAATGTCTTCAGGGAAGGGGCCTCAACCACCTCCTTGGGCAACCTCTTCCAGTGCTCCGCCACCCTCATAGTAAAGAACTTATTCCTAATGTCTAATCTAAATCTGCTCTTTTCGAGTTTAAAGCCATTACCCCTTGTTCTGTCACTGCCGGCCTTTGTGAACAGACTCTCCCCAGCCTTCCCGTAGGCCCCCTCAGGTACTGGAAGGCTGCTATTAGGTCTCCCCGGAGACAACAGCTTGTTGCAACAGCTCTCCATGGATGTGGCAAAGCTCTGACTGCCATGACGAAAAGGATGAAATCACTTTCTGTGCTTAAACTTGACAGGGTGATTACATTTTGAACCTGCAAACCACGTTAGAAACATCGCTTCTACCATGTTTCCTGCAGTGCTACTGAAAATGGGTTTGATTCTGTTTAGTCTCAGTCAATCTATTTTCAAGATGAGTTCACACAGATATCCGTTTCCTTTTACAGAATTACGTGAAGAAACCATGGACGTCTTTAAAATCCAAGCTTTGCTTCTTGTACAAGATTAGATCCTGAAGTATTCCCAGACACACGGATCTTGGCAGGCAAACAACATCTGACTGGCTGGGTACAGAGGGGAACAGCTGAAAGGACTGACCTGTGTCCCTGTATCTCGAACCATCTGCAAGAAAGTGGCAAAATACTACTTGGTGGCCATTAGGCTGCACTTCCATTTTGTGATTGATAACCTCTGATCCTTATCTGTATGAACTGTCTTACAGTCCCCACAGCAAGGAGTAATTACAACAGTCAGTCACAGCAACCTCCACCTGGATTCTGAAATGTCTCAAGGACATCAAGAAGGGAAAGCGTGTCTGCAGAGATAGTGCTTTTTAAAAGGGAAAATTACAGACCTTTCTGGCTCCCGGAAAGAAAGGAATATCGATACTTCTTGGAAATGTGGAGGACACGTATTATTGGTGGCATGCCAAAGTAAAAACTATTCCAATCTGGCATAACTAAAATCTAAGTGATTAGAAATATGAACATATAAAAAAAATAAACATAAATCCTTGTATTCCATCAAGTGGCTGCTTCTGTCCTAATTTTTCAGAAAGTTTCAGCTGCTGCCCTCTATGCCAGAACCCTTTTGAACAACTAGGAGGAAGATGTGAGAGCAGAAATAGCAACACGCTGTTGTCTTCTCTGTAAGCAGGGGTTTGTATAGCAGTAGGTATTATGTGTTGCTCACAGGTGTGTTGATAATTGCAGCAGCACAATATATTGGGTGAAGGGGTGGGGCTGCCTGCAAATTCAATTGAAAAGAAAATAAGAAAAAGAAATAGAATTTATGGAAAGTGGGTGAATGTCTTGTTGTTATAATTCCTATTTAGTGAGGAACATCTGGCAAACTCTTCATTAGCCAGCTCTGCCTGTTTTAGTCTTCTTTTATTTGCTACATTTGTAGGTAAAGCAATTAGAGTAAGTACTTGTAAGAGAAGTGTGACCCTCAGTCAGAGTCTTCACAGGAGAAGAAGTTGGAGACATGGCAGATTACAGGTGTACACACACACACACACACACATATATATATAGACACACAGAGATACACTGATCTCCGAAATCTTTTCTTTACTCCATTTGCTCTGGATGTGAGGCACACTCAGAGAGGATCACAACTCACCTGCCAAGGCTGATGTGTGAGAGGGACAGAAACTTGCACAGCATCTTGCTGGGGCTGGTACCCCCACACTGAGCTGGGTTCCCCTGGGCACCAGCTTCCCCCGTTGACCAGCGCCACACGACCACCACCCACAGCTCACTTCCTAAACTAGCTGCATCTGAACCAGGATGTATTCGACATGACACCAGTGAGGCCTGGGAGAACCTGCTTTTTCTGTTTCATGTCTTTGCTCCCTGTTACAAGAGTGGGGTGGCAGGGAACGACCACATGGAGTTGCTGAGGAGCTCCCTGTGATCCCCAACACTGGCAGCCAAATCCCTACATCTTTCTCAGGCTCACTGCAGAGTTAGTACAGTTATTTATATTTCTAATGAAAAATAGAAGGTAAGCAAATCCTACTGGTCCTACTCAGCCTCATCACTTAACCTGATTGGGCTTCCTTCTTGTAGATGGACTTGCCCTGAGACAAAAGATCCTCCTCATTTATCTTTCTTGGAAGGCACTTAAAATAGAAATTCCCACTGCCCTTTTCAGCAGAGTTATGTCCTGTTTCAACACTGTTCTCAGCTTTGTTCCAGTGCAGTTAATTTGGATAGCCTATTCTACAGTGGTTTTATTACTTTTCCAATATAAGATTACAAGTAGAAAGCTCTTTAAGAGGGGCCAAGCACTCTTATCTCTTTCTCTCACATTGGCCACTGTGCTAAGAGCCTCTGCTAGCTTGTGCTGTGCCAATGCACAGATTTAGATTTCCAACTTTTGCTGTATTCCCACAAGCTTTTATTTTAATGGGTTTTCTTCTCTATGGTCATGGTCTAACTTACTGTCTTGTACTTTTCCAGTTGAGAAGTGCACAAACTGATGGTGTCCTATTATAGCTGTTGACATGGAAACATCATAAGAAACTGTTTGCTGGATAAGAGTGCTTTTCATGTAGAACAAACACAGCTTAAACTCATGTTTTGCTGACTCACTTTCAGCCATTTTAAGCCACAGACAGATTATCTTCATTGTCACTCTCCCCCCTGCTATGACGGATCATGTTCTGAGTCTCTACTTAGAAATGAGACTGTCTGAAACTGTGACTGTCTTGGTTACAGAAATTTCAAACAAATCCTATTCCCACACGTGGCCAAATTCTTCATCATCATCTTCTGGCTTGGAAATTATTCTAGCTGACACTTTCCTGCTGGATGAGTCCCAGAACCAGAAAGCAGTTAGTCCCACTAGGGAATTGGGGAGCAGAATATATGTGCAATGAAAAGCTATTAAAGTATCTCTTAAGAAAAGAAAAAGGTGTGCTGCTTCTTTAGAGCAGACATCACATGTCAAGCACATTACCTGTTCTGGGACATTAATTCAATAACTTATGAAACAGAACAATGAGGAAAATGGCCAGAAGTATGTACTACTTACTCCTACTGAAGCTGCTAATAGAAAAGCTGTTTCAGCAGGTATTAATAATTCAGCCCTGACGACGTGATTTCAGGTCTTAGGCAGTTATTTCATATGTAACAAGTTTTGCTGATAATGTAAAGATATGATGAATTAGGCAAGAACGGCTTTAATAAGGAGCTGCTTTATATTCTGTTCTATATTCTGAACTTTAGGCAGGGCTTGTTATCTGAGATTACTCTTGACTGTGGTTTATTCACGGGGAGCTCAGCCCTTCCAGGTGCTTGTGCATTAGCTCTTAATCTTGAACACAAAGTATTCAGTGATTTGCAAAGCCACAACCAGATTGAAATAAATCTGTTTTTTGTCCCATTTCAGTACAACTGGAGAAACATCCCTTGCTGCAATGCTTGCTGGGCTGTTGGTTCATGCTGCAGCTAACGATGTATCAGACCGCCTGTCAGGAAGGAATCAGTTGGATTCATTTCCTACTGGGTACCTAAGACTAACAGATCTGATAAACACGAAGATGAGAAGTAGAGAGCTGGTGTCAGAAGCTGTGATGCGACTGTTTTGACTGATGTGTTTACATGTTCAGTTTTCACTCTCCATTAGCTGCTGCTTCTTTGTCTGTAAAATGCTATTAAAAATTGCAAGCGAACCTCATTTTTCCTTAACTGTTCATTAGTATCAACACTGCAAAAATATATCTGATAAATAAGAAATATAGTAAGCATTAAGAAAAACTGTAGTAGCTTGTGAGGTTCAACTGACTATATATAAAATAAATCAATTTTCACAGTCCTAGGGTATAAGTGAAGCATATTGCTAAATTTACAGCATTACATTTCAGTGTGGTTTATTTAGCACCAAAATGCCATCAAACTATAAGTCTGAAGGCCTTTGATTTGTGAATACTGCAAGATTAATTAATAATTCTCACATCCATCTTTCAACTGAGAGTGACAACACCATTTTGTGTCTTAGTTAAGGCACTTCAGTTAAAACCTACAAAAATTTCTCGGGCATAACACAAGGAAGTGTGAAACGCTCACGGATCCCACCGACATCAGTGAGAGGTCACCTCAAAAAACAAAATTGAAAGAACCTCTCTCCAGATATTCTCTGTTCTTTGATTTTTAGCTGATTTTTTTTTTTTTAAATTTCTCATTTAGGCTGTAGTTAGCAGCAGGATGAGGAAAATGTTATTTTTGTAAATGCCAATAAATGACCCTCTAAGCACATAAACAGTCTGAGTTTCATAAGAAAACATTATATTTACATTGCCAAAGACAAGAGTTGTATCATTTTCCGTCTTAATTTTACAGATAATCACAGGTTCTGTGAGCTAGATACTTTTGCTCTAAACATGAATTTCAAAGTAATAAATAACAACTACTGGATTTACTGCTCATTGTATTAGGTGATTCTTGAATTCCAGCATATGCCTAATTCTTCTCTGTTCCTCAGTGTCTCTGATAACTAATAAAGATCTGAGTAAATAGTTATTCATTTATACTGTTCAGCTCCTGAATGTCTGCCTGGGGAAAAAGTCTCTCAAGCACACAGTCACCCTCCTTGCTTTAAAAATAAGGATTTGGACTATTTCCTTGGTTCTGAATCAGGGCAGCTCTCACTGAAGCCACTGAGAATACTGATGCCAGCAGGACATGGAGAAGACTCTATATTCAGAGAAAGAACAGCTAAAAACTAGTAATTGAGTATTCAGAAACTCACACTTAACTAGGACATGTGAAATGAGTAACGTCACAAGCAGGTTTCAATTTTCCAATCTGAAATGGCATTTCAACTGCAACAGCCCGTTTCACAAGTGTAGGTTCTGTGCGTACCTATCTGACCATTTCCAAACACGTCTGCTAAATGCTATCATAAACCCCAGCTTTCTGTATTATGCCATTTAGCTCAGATTTTCTGAATGTATGTTTCCATTCTGTGCTGTAATTTGGACTGTTCAATTGCCTAGGAATAATCCAAGGTAAGTGAAAAAAACTGTACTAAAATTTCATTTTCCTCCACTTACTGTTCAGTAAAGAGACTTCTAATAGTTTCTATCATGCCATTAAAGTACAGGCACAGCTATGTAAGCTCTAGCTATTCTCCCATCAAAACCAAACAATAATACCTGGGTGCCAAATGTACTTACATTCATTATCCAGAAATCCAGATTGACCTACAGTGCTCTGAAGCCTGGAAGAAACCGACAGTGTGATGTCGTAACTGGAATCGCAAACTCATCCAGCTTGGTGACCGTGCACCCAACATTTGTGTATCCTCAATGGCGCTAACAAAAGTAGCAAATGAATTTAGAATGAACCTTGGGGAATAAGAATATGGGGAATAAATCAGCCTATTTAAACAGGACTGTCTGTTTCAAAGCTTCTTTGTGGTGTCTTACTGAAACACAGAGCAGAAGCATCTACAGAGAACAGCCAGAGAACCTGTCATTACAGTTTCTTTGAGATTCGTATATGCACACTCTGTGTGTGTGTGAGAGAGAAAGATGTTCAGTGTGGGTGATATTCAGGTCACACTACTTTAAATGTCTCTAACATAGATGTTTACATCTCGGCTAATCACCTGAGGGTCCTTCCACTCAACTGTGAGAAATAGACATTTTTAGGGCATGATTCGCCTGAGCAATTTTAGATGTCTACTTCTGGAAGAGATGAATTGTACTCTAAAAGTGCCAAGTGCACTCCACCGACTCAAGAGAGATACTAGGCAACTAACTTAATGAAGATGTTTGCAATGTATATGCACTGGATATAACATATATTTAACATTAACATATACCTATTTGGATTTTCTTTTTATATATATACACATATATATATACTCTCTCCTTAAATGAGTATTTAGGTATAACCATTTCATACCTCTCTCTCTGTTTTCCTCAGTACCTCCCTCTGAAAAGCCATGATGGAATCATATCTTCATCACATTTCTCCTTTCAGATCTACCTAGTAGAGCTTTCCATCACCCAGTCTGATGTTATCATGTGTTCAGGTTTCACTACCCAGATATCTCAAAGAATTGTATTTCTCATGTGGATTTCAGACTGCATCACAACTTCCTGTGCAGCTCCCCCAGGAGATTTTTGACCATGGAGCCTTGCCCTAATGCTCACTGACCTACAGATGTTGGGTGACTGACAGGCATTACATAAAACCAGCCCTGGATGCCAGATTCAGTCTTTACAAACTGCCACAGCCAAACATCCACGGTAGCTCAGCAAAGGTCTCAAGTGATAATTTCTGTGATTTGTTGAAAATCAAAGTCTCTCTAAGTGAGAAGGCATCATGCTGATTTCCAAGAAGTTCAGGAAATGTGTATAAAGGTGTCTAATGCCTAACAGAGAATTTATTGTGCTGGAAATCAGAGTAAACAACACAAAGTACCTCAACCTTGACTTCCTTTCAGCTGCTGCTAAGTTGCTATGGCAAATTCTCAGATTCTGTTCCTCGTGCCTCAATAAAAATGAACCAGAACACACTACTTTTAAACACATAGTGATTTGTGTTTGTACAGCATATGCCCATCAAAGCTATGAAATGCTTAGCACTAATTCCAGCTAGAAGAAGATAAGATAAAGAT
Source organism: Gallinago undulata (assembly GCA_026546715.1). Taxonomy (NCBI): domain Eukaryota; kingdom Metazoa; phylum Chordata; class Aves; order Charadriiformes; family Scolopacidae; genus Gallinago; species Gallinago undulata. The sequence continues at coordinate 204,546,569 of JAOTQQ010000001.1, read as the reverse complement.
GTAGTGGACTAAGAGGCACCAGTTTGCACTGTGTACAGTCTTAATAATTAGTGTAGCACAGGCTGGAAAAAAAAGATTGATCATAAACTTCCTCATCTTATTGGGAAGAGGCTCTGCCCTGGGTTACACGTCCCACTGTAGTGTTCTCCCCTGGACAGTTAGTGGAGGAGCATCTGCAGAACCACTTATTCTGAAGTTACAGCTGGATCCAGCCCTGTCCCAGCTCTGATTACCACACCCACCATTACAGCCAACTGTACAATTTGAATCGTGCTGATATTTTTGAAAGTAGTGCTGAAGTTGGAATAGTTGCATTTCAGTAAGCTCCATCAACCCCTTTATACAGGGAAAAAAGCGGCCGTAATTAGAATCATAGAACCATAGAATTATAGAATCTTCTAGGTTGGAAGGGACCTTCAAGATCATCTTGTCCAACCATCAACCTAACTCTGACAAAAATAAACA
>JAOTQQ010000001.1:204466300-204535782 GCA_026546715.1 Gallinago undulata | reverse complement strand
TCTGGGACTCACACATATTCTAACCTTCGAATATCAACACAGTCATTTGCCTTTATCTGTTGAAAGGATTGGATACACCTTTGTGAGTAATCTTCAAGCACTTTGAATCTTCTCCTTAGTTCACATACTGAAAAATCAAAGCAAGGTAAATGGCCAACACAATTAAAGAAACACCTAAACCCCCAAACCCTAACAGTAGTGCACTTCAACTGAAACTGCAAGTTTAGCCAGCCCAAATCAAAACAACGATCTACAAAATCTTGCCTAGTCCACTTTGGCATCTGAGGATATGCAGACACCAACATTTTCACCGCTGAAGGGATTTAGATAGCTAAAATCCTGCCACCCCTTCTGCAGGTGGGTACCTACATGTTGGGAGGAGTTGTTTTAACACACAGACATATCTCCCTTTCGAGTTTCCTATTGATTTGCTTTGATGGCCCATGATCTGACCCAGTACATGAGCTGTGGTGGGTCTGGTTATTCTCCACATGTTGTGCAGGGAAATTCCATGACCTCGTGAGATCCATGGTGGATGCCTAGACCATAAGGAGAGCTGGGCTGAGTGCTGCTGTGACTCAAATCCTTTTATATCTATGAGCCAAGGACTTTTTCAATCAAAATAAGAAGTGTATCAAAATTCTCCAAGTCACTTCAGAAATGGCCTAAAAGGCTATCATACTTGAGCATACATAAAAGCTCTTGGAAGCCTTAGATACCTCTGAGGTACCAAAAATAAATGCAAGAAACAAAACCTCAAGAAATATTTAGAAAATCATAGTGAAACCAAAAGAATTTCTAAATCTAAAAATAAAAAGACAGATTTTATATCTAATGGTTTGATGTTACTTTTTAGTCATATAAATTAAGAATAGCTATGATAAATGAATAAATCTGCTGCAGCACTGCTACGAGAAAGAGTTACACAATTTTATGAAGCTACATTACTGCTATTTTTCACTTTAAACTTTATAATGAAGTTTATAGCTTTGATTGAACTTAGAGAATATAAAAACAAAAAAGCCCTGATCCTACAAGTAAAGTATAGTTAAGCAACTGAAATGCTGATGTGTTATACAACAGTGAAAATAATAGTTCAGCATCGCAGTCCAAGTCTTTATTAGTTTCAAATCCTTTAGTGCTGGCACCTTTAGAGAGATAGCAAACCCTTCTGTCAGCAGGTATCAAAATTTGCTTTCCTGTGTAATTCAGGTTCTAGATGACAACAGATTTCCTAATTGCTGCTTTTGTGCTTCTGAACTAATGCATCGCTCACCCACTTCAGCAAATGGTGGAGCAGGGATGGCTATAACACAAGTGGGAGGTCAGATAAGGCAGCGTGTACGTGCTCGGACTCTGTCAGGGCATGAAAGGAAAGCAAGCAACTGTCCAATTTTAGCAGACTACACTCCTTAAAAACAAAACAAACCAAAAAACTAAGAAGGCGTTAGTTAAAGACAGAATTTTATCATCTCAAAAAGGGTATGTTGAATAACTCTAGACACTATAATAAAGGAGTAGCTGCCAGAGCAGCTTCTCCATCAGTATCAATTTGGCACAACTTCAGTGGATCCAGGCCAGCTCAAACCTTCTGAGATTTTCTTCTGTTCTGTTTATGGGAACACAAATTGTATGGCGCTACAGCAAGTCCTGAACTTATTGCCTTGGACAGCTGAGATAGCAATGTGCGTGATATTATTATTATTATTATTATTATTATTATTATTATTATTATGGTAACATTGTTTATGTTATTTATGTAAATATTTTTTCCCCCCTCTACCTCCTCTTAGCAGATGTGTTGGCTGGGTTGTTTAACATTTAAAACATTAGAAGAACGCATTTCTTCCTACAATGAGTATCCCCCATTTCTGCCCTTTGTCCCCAGTGCTCTCCAGTCACCACTGTTCCACACGTGGTGGTGAGAGGAAGGTGAGCAGCCCAGCATCAAGACTTCAGGGGACTGGGTCTGATCCTTGCTTTTCCGCAGATTTACAGGGTGAACCCTGGTGAATCACAAAGACTCAGCATCCACGGCAGAGATAGGGATGCTAGTTAGCATTGTGTCTGTGGCTATGCCTCTCAGGTGCCTAGTGTCCCACAGCCCTGGAAGCCTTTGAAACTACTGTAACACACATAAAAACATGAAAGAGTGTGCGAAAAGACGTGAACCGCTAATAGTTTTGGTTAGTGTTTTATGTCTTCTGTTTGTGATTTTTTTTTGTTGTTTCAATTTTTGCTAAAAGTACCCTGACAGCTGTTTTTAGATGATTAGGAGGTCAATTCTATAGCTGTCTGAGGCGGCAAGCAATTACGCAGCAGGTTAATGACAGTGAGAAATCTTTGTAGTCTGTGGTAATTTCTGAAGAAATAAACAAAGAAACATACTATAATCAGGTACAGTTTACTGTATCTTTGCTGCTTCTACCTCCCTGTGTCATGTCTGGTGTTGGCCACTGGGACAAAGTTCTGGCCAAGGCTGGCGTTGGATCCCATGTTGTATAGCAAACACTATGCTTTTAATAACTCCAAATGATCTATTAGAATTAACATCACCTAAATTCATCACTCGACAGGCAAAAATGCCCACAATCCTGATTGCCATCAACAGGCAATGCAATAGTGTGCATCACTTATTGGAGAAATTGTAGCTCAAAACGCATCTCTCCATTCAGGATGCACTGAGCAAAAGAACAAGTTATGCAGCTACTTCTTATCACATAACTCCCCTGAGCTCCCTCAAAGGAAATCAAAAACACAGATTTCAATACTGGGGACAGTAAGATATATTTACATTTTATTAGTTTTTATTAGTTTGAACATATCTCCTTGTTTTGAATGGAGTATTTTCAACAGACATTTTCAGGAACCTTTCAAAATAATGACACAGGCATATTTACTGATTTTACTCATTGCTTTGGCTTTTAAAACTTCAGCATAGTAGGGCCACTAATGTATTTGTTCTTTGATATTGGTTGCTTGTCTTTCTTTACCAATATACAAGTATTTACACTTGAGCCTGTCTTCTAATTAAAATGTCACCCTGCATATTTGTTCTGTAGCTGGCCTCTTTGCCCAAACATCACTAGTAACTTTATTTTTGTTTGCTTTATTACTGAAGACAATGCTTCTTTCATCTGTTGCACCATTAGATACAGCCCTCATACCGTGTTAGCTGTGAATATAAATACACCTGAAAAGAGATCTTCCTCCCACAATATGTTCAAGAGACTAATATCGTGCTCTATTCTTAGTCACGGGGAATATAATTCCAATCCAAATTAGTCTCTGGAAGCTTTAGTTTCGGAGACTTCATGCCTCATAATGAAAGAGATGTACTAAAATAAATCAAGCTATTAGTCAGTGACAAGGACTTTGTATCCCACTGAGGTGTTATTCTACCTGTTCCCTTAAAGCCTATCCTTGGCTTACGAAGCATCAGCCTGGACTTTCTCAGCTGGGAATTTCTTGCAGCTTCTTCCAACCACTGAATAAAACTGCAAGCAACTCAATAGCTTTTAAAAACAACCCTTCCTTCCCTCCTAAGATTTCGGGAACCTTCATCCTGTGCAGAATTTTAATATATTCTCAAAAATGTATCCCCTCTTTTATTTGAACTGGGGGGAGGATCCTCCCCCTGAAGTAACCAAAACTGTGCATAGCACTTTTTCAAATCCTGGAAGGCTCACACCGAGATAACATCTTGGACAATGCTGTGGGCATGCAAGTCCAAGAAGGAGCAAGGCAACTAAAGAGCAGAGAGCCAGATCTGAAACAACCGTATCACCACACCACGCATGGTCTGCCTTGGCAGCACAGTGTGAAATTCTGGAAAAATTGGGCACATCACCTCAGGCATCTAACTTGCACAGCCACACTTGCCCAGCAGAGCAGCATATGTCTCATTAACCTTGATAGCTTCGTAGGAGTTGCTGTTTTGTACAGTGCAGAAACATTTTGAGATATCTGCTGTTTTAGGCACAAAATGACTCTGTCAAGGTGGGGGGAAAAAAAAAAAGCTTCCCTGCATTGGAATCCTCTTTCTTCAACAAATATTTATGTGGGGCATTGCAAAGAAACAAAACCTACTTTCTATTAATAGCTGATCTAACTCATTTAGCACTTTCGTCGCTTCAGGCTAGTGGTGGAGAATCTTATTTTCAGACATTTATTCAATTTCCACAATTTCCCATCCAAAATCATTGTCCTGGGGCAATTGTTACTCATTACTTTTGCTTCATTGCTTTTTCTTGCTTCTGCTTTTTACCAAGTCTAGTTCTAATTCTTGCAAGTTGAGCATATTATACTGATTAGCTACATCTTCTTAATGATGATGCTGGCTTAGCTTCCTTCTAGCTCTTAAAGACATGAATGGACATGAGGAAACAAAATACAGTGCTGGCCAGAGTATCTAGAGTATCTTGGTGTCATTTACTTAGTGGCCAGCCCAGCCTAAACCACACCAGATGGCAACAAGGACAAGCTCTTTTAGTGATCTTGACTAACTCTTTATCTTTTACAGACTCTTGATGGTAAATGATTCCTACCTACCTCCAGCTGTTTATAAATTTCTTCCTTCCAAAGGTCTCCTAAGTTCCCCACGTGGCTCACTTGAGTTTTCCCAAAACTGGTTCAATAAGAATGAACTAGGTTAGCCTGTTTAGTCAATTTATGCTAACCTGGGTGGTTCTGATTGATTGATTGATGAAGCCTGGAAAGCACTCAGACACAAAACTGCCTGCAGATGTGAAGAGGGCAGGATACAGTGATATGGAGCTGGGAGCAGAATGGGGCAGGTGGCATCTTCCCCAGCACTGTTGTATGCAGAAGATGCCACCTTGTACTAAACTGTGTTGGGAAAAGAAAATGGGTTCAATCCTACTTCATCATCTCCAGAATTAATAGCAATTTAATGTGACTAAGGAGAGAAATGACCTGCCTAGGAATCGTGCAAGAATCTTTTTGGAAGAAAACTGGAAATTGAAAACAGACTCAGAGAGTCTGACCTGCCTGCTTTTCATACAAAAAGGAAAAAGGAAAAAAAAAAAAACCAAAACAAAACCAAAAGAGACTGCTAAATCAGGGCTCAAAACTCCCAAGTGAACTTTTTATTGAAAACTTATATGAAAACTTTCACAGCTAAGACATCATATGCCAGTTTTGTACTCCATGAAATTCTGATATACTCAGAGTGGGAAGAGATAAAAAAGGGGTTCCTAAAAGAGACTTGGGAAAAAAAAGTTTCTTTCTGAAAATAGTGGTGGGGCAGCTAATGTGATTTTATTAATTCCATAAACCAGCATGTAAGCTGCAGCCTACAGTAAAAAAACCTCAACCCCCCCATAATTATTTCAAAATTATAAGCTAAACAAGAAAATTAAATAGAAGCAAGAATACCAATACTACCTGATGTAATTGTTCGTATAACAAGATAGTCCTACAGGCTGGCGAAAGCAAGGAGATCAGAAGGACGGTTAGTAACACGACCAGAATCTTGGCAAAAGTGTTAGGAAAATAAACAGGGATATATCTCACTGGGTTGAGCTGTTTTGCTATGATGATTAATATCATTTGCAAACAGTGAATAATGCCATTAATAAATATTCACTTCCCGACTTCAAAATCTGCTAAGTAAAAGCTACCTCCACTTGTAACCTTCACTTTCCTATACTCAGCTGTGCTGTTCTTCCTGACAAGGATATCTTCAGCCCTCTCCTAAGGCTGTCTGGGATGCTATTGAATTAAAAAGAAGCACTGAGCAAAGACTGGAAACAAAACTATCCATTTTTAGCCATTAAAAAAACTTTAAAAACATCCCAAATGTCCTGAACAAAAAAAGAAAAGTATGCAGAAAATAATGAAATCAATAAAAACATTCCCATGTGTGTATTGATCTTTTCTAAGAGGCAATATTGAGAGCAGCTGCAGAATTGTATTAGTTTGCTGGAGCTTCCTGATTAAGGGGATTACCGGTTCTAATACAAACAGGTAATAAGGAATGGTTGAGCACATTACAAGCCTGAATGAATTTAAACAAGACAAATACATTTATTACCTCAGGATAAGTCGTGCTCCCTGCATGCCTCTTACCTTATTATAAGGAATATCTTGAGTACTGTGTAATGAGATGTATGTTGTGCAACTGGCCGCTAATTAGGCACAGAGGCTATATTTGATGGTCTGGATGCTCTGAAACGTGGATTAATTTGAGCATCAGATCATGTAAAATTGGAATAATGTCTGAAAAATCAATGTAATACCAACAAAAGCCTTGCAATTACTGCTGATATTCTTGAGCTCATCATTCACAGAAACACAGAACCCCACATTTATGGCATAAAAGGTCTAGCTGGAAAAAGTCTTTTTAATCAAGTCCAATTCCTGCTTTTACAGAAAATCAAAACCTAAAATTCTGTCTATAAGATTCTTGAAGACTGTCTTGCGAGTAGTTCTATTTGGCTTTTCATAACTATCAGAAGATCACATCCAGAACCCGGTCCTCAAAGAGTCAGACTCATTCTTCTAACTAACTGCAGCTGAAGCCTAAGCATCCATGTTTGGAGCAGCACAGTTCCTCAGTGTAATTTCCTCTTTTCCTTTGTATATTGATTCTCATGACAGATTTACAGAGAGAACACAACTTCACCTACCAATCTCCATTTTGCTAAATAAACAAACCAATCTTTGCCTCAGTCTTTTTTGGTAGGTTTGCCTCTCCTGTAGTTGGCATTTTTATCCTTGTTGCAATGTCTCCACTGGTTTAAATAGCAGTGTCCTATATCATGTAATATCAAATGACTTCCTGAAAAATCGTATATATTGGATCAATTATATTCTTCTTTCTAAAAATTAAATGCATTATCAAAGACTGATACTAAGAAAATTTGCCAGACTATACTCTATTACTTTATTTATCCCATTTTGGATTTACCTCCCTGTTTTGTGTCAAAATCTGTTCTGAAGTATGTTTCTACGTACTATTGAGGAGAGACTTATGCATCTCCAGATATGTTGTATTCACATAGTTCATTTTTCTTCTTTCCTGATGGATACTGTAGGTGTCATTTTGCAGATAAAGGACTATCTTCAGCTGAATAGATATTTGAGAAGCTCTTTCTACTCCCTGTGCCAACTCTCCGGTATTCTGTGACAGAGTAACTAATTCTGCCGATGCTCACCACAGCAATGTCTTTCAGCTTTGCTCCCATGTCAGTGGTCATAATTCCCATGTTTAGATATTTTTTTGCTATTATCTATCCCATTGGTGGTCCTATGTACTACATAAAAGAAAATATTCTATTACAGCCTTTCCATTGAGTGAAAACTGAAAATGCAAAGTTAATTTTACAGCACATAATAATATTGATGAATATTACTAACCACCAAGCCCTTTCAGGTTTCTGTCTACAGTGTGTTCATCAAATCAATACCTTCAGTGATTATATTCAACTCAGGTGGGCTAGACACATAGACTTACGTAAAACCAAAAAGAGCAGGTTCAATCCCCCAGGAAGCAGAAGACCTTGTCTGTGTCCCTGCTGTGCTGGTGAGCTACATTACGGACAAGGTTTACAGATTAGTAGAAAATGGAAGTGCTGGAAACTTCCCACCTGATATCCCGTCTTCACAGAATCACAGGGTGATATGGGGTTGGAAGGGACCTCTGCAGATCACCTACTCCAACCCCCCTGCCAAAGCAAGTCCACCCAGAGCAGGTTGCACAGGAACATGTCAGGCAGGTTTTGAATGTCTCCAGAGACTCCACCACCTCCCTGGGAAGCCTGTTCCAGGGCTCTGCCACCCTCAAAGTAAAAAACTTCCTCCTCATGTCTTCTTATAATCTTTCATGATTCTGACAAGCATCCTGGAATAAGAATGACAACCTCGACAGCTTTTCCCAAGGAGCAGCTGTTTGTTCTCTGGAGTAAGTGAATGCTCCGTTATCCTGAAGTGGTGGGTAGTATTGGTTTCTCAGTGTTTCACACTACCTTACAGAAAGTCAGTTCAAGGCATTTATATATATATATATATATAAAATTGAATGCATATACGTATAGAATGTGTATGTGTTTATGTATATATATAACGTATATACAGATACAGAGACAGAGAGAGAAAAAGGTGCTGTGTCAAATGTTAGCTATTTCCTGGTGCACACTTTTCCACAGATGCCAGCCTACAGCTAGTGACAGCAGTTGGATTGCAGTGCCATATGCTCCCTTCAAAGGCAAATTCTTAGACCCATTTTCAGTGGGGAAATCATAATTTTTAATGCATCGACAGTTTTTCATTACTGCAATCTATGGCTTTAACTTAAGATTTATTTGACATCTGTGGAATGGCTTTCCCTTTCCTGAAGAGGTTGTTGACAAAAATGGTGATAGTCTGCAATATTTTGTTGACGCTGTACGTTGGTTCAGCCTTGCTAGGCTGGGTTCTCCAAGGCTCTCTGATTTTCTGCTTTATTACTTGCGACTGTCCAGGATGATCCAGGTAGGAATAAGCAGTGGATCAACTTGATCCCTTCACTTAGGTGATTAAACAACATTCAGCATGGATAAATGTCACCTCCATACAGCTTTCAGAGGCAGCTTGGACAGGAATAGTCAAAAGCCATAAACACTTCAGAAACTTCTTGGGAGAATAAAAGAATGACTTCTGTTTCCTATGCACAGTCTTCTAAGAATGAGATAGACCCAGCTCAAATGAGAGGCTTGGGAGAGATCGTCTGGGAGTGCATCATTGTCTGGGATTTGTGATCAAGTTCCTAAGTGGTGTCTGTGTTGGGGCAACTGACTGCACTTTCCGAAGCAAATGGAGATATTTTAACTCAGATGGCAGTGATAAAGGACTGCGTCAAATTGCGCTGCCCAGCCTTTTCCAAGGACAAAAGGCACACGCTTGCATGGCGCCAGGCACCAGAAACTTGCAACTGGAGCATCACCTGAGCTCTCAGAACGAGCAGGAGGCAGGGACGTTGTCAGCCTCAAAGTCATGTGGGAGCAGAAATCTCTCAGGGCGTGTTAAGTCACAATTATATCTTTTTACAGATGTCTAATTTGTTCTTAAAGATCCCCAGAGATGAAGAGACTTCAACCACCCCAAGCAGTATGCTCTGGTGCTTCACTCTCCTTTCTGCAGCTGCAATTTTTTCCTAATATCTCATCTGAAGCTTTTTTGCTGCTTTTTAAGACCATTCCTCCTAGTTCTCAATGAATATGAGAAAACAATACGGCAAACTGAAATATTTCAAAACTAACACTGTACTAAGATTACAAAAAATAATGAAAAAGGGGAACACTGCTGAACAGGCAAGCAGGGATGATTTTGCAGGTGAAAATCTTTTGAAAAGTCTTCAAAAGTCAGAAATGAGACCTTAAAGAAAACTACTGTATGCCAATTGGGACAGATGAAGCTCATTACTGCCAATGGCCTACATGCTATAAAATGGGTTAATATTGCCACAGAAACCTTTTTGGTGTGTCCCTGTAATTAGCACAAAAGTATTATTATTGTAATTAACTGAATCCCCTAGTACCTAGTGCAGTGTTCATGGCTGTAAGCAGGTTAATGTGAAAATTAATTTGTGCTAATTTACACAAGATCAGTGATGCCCAAACCAACCTGGCTGCAGCAGCATTTTGTGGAATAACAGTATTTTCCTGTTGACTTACACAGGGCACTGAAGCTTCAAGAATGTCACATAAACTCATCTTAGCTTTCACTTGTGTTAAAACTCTTCTGATAGTTCTCTGCCACCTTTGGATAAGTTTATTGTGAAACTCACTCTGAAGTGAATAACAAATGTACTAGTCCTAGGTATAGAAATTAATGGAATAAAAGATTTGGGCAGCTTCTTGAGCTTGCTCAAGGGGCTGGTTAGTCTCAGAACAGACTGTTCTCCAGGTGATCAAGTTAAGTTCACCTATTCCAGGTGAAAAGTTACCTTTTCATTTTGAGAGGGTTATGTTTGACTTCTAGGGCAAAGCATGGTGCCACATACACACAAGAAAGAAGACAAAATTCTTTCATGCACAAAACTTTAAATGCAAGAGACTGTAGAAAAATTCACTCTCCTTGTCTTAGTCATAGGCAAGATTGGAAAATAATAAAATCTCACTACCTGGATGACAGGGAGAGAACATGGTTGAAGTCAAGCCAAATCAGGGAGTGGTTCAGTGTTAAGGGACAGGAAGAGAGAAGATAACTGGTTTCTGTGCCTGCTGCTTTTTATTCTTCCACTAAAAAAATAATGTCTTGCAGTGGACAGACAATTTCTGTTCCCTGTTAACACTTGGCTGAAGAAACACTGTCATCACCTGCCAGGGTAATAGAGAAAATTAAGCTTCACAGCTTTAACTAAGCTGTCTCGTAGCTGTGACTATTCTTGCGCTGTTTGGACAGTGACTAGGAAATGGCTAATTAAGGATTTTTTTCTCTCTATTCTCTTGTCTGTGTTAAACTAAACTTTTGCAACTTGCTCAGCTCACCTTCCTTCAAAGGACTACAGTCCCATATGAATGTTTTTTATGGATATCTAGAACCATCGCTCCTTAAGTTTATAGCTGCAGTCTCTAGCCATCCTCCCGCAGGGATCTGCTACCACAATAATGTGAGGGAAACAGAGCTGGATCCTCACAATCTAGTCCCACCCCTGGATCCCTGCTTGTTCATCACCCTCCCACCCTGCACTTTGAGATGGGCACGTAAAGGTGGACTCATAAAGGTGGACTCATAAAGGCTTTTTTCAGCCTATTTGGTTTAATTTTTTAGGGACCCTAAAGAAATGCTCACCCACAGCTCAATTCAGGGCCACCATCCTCTAGAGGATCTTCTCTCTCCACCCAGTGCAGGAGGAACCTGGTGGACCAGTCTTCCTTGTCCTTACCAGTAACAGGAGAGATTTTTGTCTGCTGTGTCCTTTCTGTCCCCTGTCCTTGACACAGCAAATCAAAGCCCAGATTTCCCCCTCTCTTGACCCATTCTGTTACAACTTTAGAATGTAACTTCATACTTACAAAACACTGAATTTCATGGTAAAACTAGCCTACATGTCTCTGCCCCCACTGACCTGTCAGTTCTCCTCTGAGGCTACACTATCAATTGGGACTAGAGTTAAAGATTAGCCCTGTTTTTTAATGAGTGTAACAGTGGGGTCAGTGAGCTGTGGTAAGGAGCTGGGTACGATCAGGTGGAGGACGGGTCATCTCAACGGTCCAGCCCCTGCAGAGCAAGGAAAGCCACACAGCTTCAGACTTCCCACCTCCTCCATCCCCTTTGCTGCTCCCCTGGGTCCATCCACAACCTCACTGGGGGCTCAGTGAAAGCCAGGTGTCCTCTCCACACCTCCCACGGCCTCCAGAGAGCTGTGGGCTGGGGAGGGACCACTCCGTATTTCTTCACTTGGGCGGATGTTGATGTGCCCTGTGCCTGTTCATTGCCCAGCTGGAGTGGTTCATCCCTGCGTTTCTTTCTGTTATCTGCCTCAGCTCTCCACTATCCCTCTTAAATCACCTGTTAAAATAAGTTTTAAAGAATACATAAACACTCTTTCTCTTCCCTTGCTTCAGCCTAACTACTTTTTGTTTGTTGTTGTTTGTTTTTTTTCCCAAAGCCTTCAGTGTCCTACAGATCTGTCCTTCCCCAAACCTTCAGTGTCCTACAGATCTGTCCTTCCCCAAGCCTTCAGTGTCTTTCCGGATCTGGCATGGTCATGAGTATTTTTGAAGAACAAGTAAGTTTGATTTTCCTTTCTATATATGCATCTGGGTATTTATTATTTTTTTTTCCCTGCTTCCCTAACTTCTGCCAGGTAGCGAGCTTGTTGGGTTCAATTAGCCTCCTTTCTCACAACAGATATCCATCTGAAGAGTGGCCCGTGATGATTTCAGGTGCAATTTGCTATCATTACTTTAACTTTGCTTTTCACAAAGCGATTTAGTTGAAAGACTAAATGAGAGCAAGCTGAGAGAGGCTGAGTTGGGAGTGGAAAAAATAAAGTGAAATAAAGAAAAAAACTTTCTTTTCTATAAAATGCAATGTAAATCTTGCTGAAAGCTAGGCAGGTCACAGTTTAGATACTTGAATTTTTTTATACTATTCCATAAGTATTGTAAACATGCAAAATTGCAAAGGACAACATATACAGCTTTGTTGTTTTATTAAAGGTAAACACAAAGCTGAGAATATCTTACTATTCCAAGCTTAGAAGACACATAAGAGAAGGTCCTAATGACTCTACAAACGCAGTTTTAAAATCTTTCACAGTCAAGCTTTCAACAGGACATAATAGTTCAGTTCACTACAAACAAAACAAAAAGATACGTCTTTGAAATGACGAGCCTAGTTTGACTTTCATGTGTTATTAGCTCTCAGTGGAACCGAAGCATTTAAATTGATTGTAATGAGACATTAGCAGACACTATTACTGCAGCAAACCATTCCTGTTTTGAGACGGCTGGCTCAGGAGGCCTCTAAAAGCATCCCAACAGGCAGCGGATATCGTGCACTGACAAAGGGAAAACAAAAATCAGCTTTGCAGAGGTTTGCCACGCAGCTGGTGCTGCCGCGCAGGGCATGCCAAGGGGCTGCTCCGGAGGGAGGGCACCAGTGAAGGAGGGCAGCACCCCTCAAAGGGTGGGAGGAGATGCCAAAGGAATTGCTGGTTCAACAGATGTATGTTTTTAAATACACGCAAATGAGTTTTGGCCAGATGTTAAAACAAAAAGAATTAAATCTCTGGGGGGAAAGAAAAAAAAAAGAGATCAAATCAAATCAGAGTTCTCGAAGCAATAATAATAATAATAATAGTAATAATAATTACTTACATATCTCTGACACCAGGATGCTGAAGGTGCATCTATTCTGAGAATTAGAAGACTTCTTATCTTGTGACTTCTATCTCAGCTCCTTCATTTTCAAAAACCTCTCTCACCCTTGTCAACCTTTTCTAGTTTCCGTTACAGTTTAAATACAATTCAAGGAATGACCTATGCCAGTGACTCTCCTTCTTTTCTCCTCTCATCTTTCTCGATTTCTTTGCAATCTGATTATGCCAAAAGCCTGGAATAGTCTCTCACAACCACCCTGTTTTCATGAAGCTTGTAAGGATTTCATAGCTTTAAGACTGTCATCGATTCTTGTGCTTGCATATACACATCTCTCTGCTTATTCATTTATAGTGATTGTGTAACCTAAATTTCTAAGGCAAGTACACTGGAAAAAAAAAGGGATTATGAAATACTATGGAGAGCAACCACTGCAAATGTGACAGCAGCTAAGAATCACTATGACTTTCATATTCCTCCTTCCCCCAGAGGTTCCTATTGTTGCTGGCCGAGGAAACAGCTGTGGCACGCTCATGAAGGGCAGAAAAGGCCTGGAGAAGGCAGAATTGCCCTTTGGCAGTTTGATATCTCGCCGGAAAGCTTGTCAAGCTTATTTACATTTTAATTTGCATGCCAGCCTCTACAAGACTTTATATTCGGGTTCTGCTTTAAAGTGTCTCCTTCACTATAATCACAATGACCTTTACATGTCTTCCCCCATTACCCTCTTGGGGGCTGCAGCCCCGGCTGGTGGAGCCATCCACAGGACTCGCAGCAAGAAATGCCAGGCTGAGCATGACATTTATCCAAACGATTGGCTGCTCGTAAGGTAGCCTTTTCATAATGTTGGGTTTGTTTTTTTTTAAAAAATAATTATTATTATTTTATTTATTATCTCCTGTGGGAGATTAAAGAGCAGCGTGGGCAATGGTCACATCCCGCTAAAGGAAAGTGCTAAGGGAAAAACCCTTTTTCTATAAGGCAGGAGCAAAACTGGCAGCGTGCATCACCTGACAGTGGCTAACCCTCAGAGCAAAGGAGGCTGGAAGGATGAAAGTGGGCATGACTGATTACTATTGACATTATTTTTACCGACAGACTGACAGCAGAACTTGGCAGGACTATACCCACTGGCTAGTTAAGAGGAGCACTGCCATAAACATGCCCTGCTCCAAATAAATCACAGCACAGGCACAGAAGTACAATGCATGCCTTAGCCCCCAGCCTGTCAAGCTGCTACAAAAATATGCGGTCTTTCTTACTCCCAAAATAATGCCAGTTGAAAACATACACGGATTATTCAAGGTTTTATGACAATTACCTCTGTTGTACCTTTTGGCTGCTACAGAAAAGATTCTAGTGAATATATTTTGGTGAAGTTAAAGCTTTCAAAGCCTCTGAAGTAACTCTGGCATACAGAGTGCTGGTTTTGCTGTTACTGCCTGATCCCAACTTTCTAATTAATTCATTGTCTTGGGATTTCCAAATACAGAAGCATTCTCTTCTCAAAGTTACAGAGAACACCTCTGGGGATATGGATATTAAACAATTTCTAAGTCTGTGAGTCCTGCATTTCTGATTAATTTTGATATATAAAAGAAAATCTTTGTACCCTGTGACTATGAACACTCATTGTAAGAATGAGGCCAATGTGGGCTGTATTGTTTAGAGTTACATGAAGTGCTGTATTTGGAGGAAAGGAGGATTCTGTCCTAGGTCACATTGCAGGGACAGTAAGACCTGAGTTTCTGCAAATGTCTGCTTTCTGGGACCACCTCAGAGTTTAATTAATATGTTCCCCAGTATCATAGGGAACCTGATTTTCCCTGTCTCTCAAGTATTGACTTTAATGCATCATCACAGAATCACACATTAAATAAATAGCATCAAGCCTGAGTCAGTGTTTGCCAGTCTTTCTGAAGAATTTAATGGGAATGCCATCAGGACAATATCTGAACTTTTAAATTTCAAGAGTTAATTTCAAGTGTTTAGACAGCAGTGGGTGTAGCCTTATCAGTGGGTAGAGAAGATTAACACATTACACGTCTGGGTGGACATAGCAACATTTCTTCACTTTAAGGCAGAAGAAAGTCTTGTGTTGACTTCAGGCTTGAGGAGAACCACAATGCAGGATAATTATGAATACTGCATCTCCTCGAACTTGTAGAGGCAAACTATATTGGTACCAGTCCTTTCTGTTCCACAAGATAGTATGTGTCCATGATAAGAAAAAGAAACTATGTAGTTTTTGGTTGGTTTTGACCACTTTGAAGTTTTGACTGGTTCATTTACCGCAGGTCAGACACCCTTTATCAAAGGGATCTGTACAGGATACATGGATCTGAAATGCCATGATTTCTGGTGGATGACACTGTGCCATCATTCTGTAACTTCAGTGCTGGAGGTTTCTGTCAACTCCTCTTATTCTTGATCTGCCATGGATTTTTTAACTCAGCATGCTGACCTAAGAGCAGAATCTGGCCTGTCTATGTGATGGCTGAGTTGAGGACCTGGGAAAGAAATGGGTGCATGAAACACTGTGACGGTGGCCCTATTTGAAGCCTTGTCATTCTTCATCACAATTTTACTACAAAGTTTCAAAAGCATCAACGTGGACAATGCCAGAAGAAATAAAAAATTCTTGAAGGGCTGTGACACGCTGCCTACAGCTGAAAAGAAACTAAACTTCTGAAGAGATCCAGGATCAAAGGACCTGGGAAATGTCAGTTGGATGGTACTTCTATCATGTTACAAGCTCGACGCAGCAAGTATGGGAGAACAAGCTCTGCAACAGATCAGAGCCAATTATCAAAGTAATCCCATTTGGCCATAAAAATATCTAGTCATTTAATACTGCTAAGCCTTGTTTGTAATCACTGAGCTTAATGAGAACAACTTACACTGAAAGGAAAGAAAGGAAATCTCTGGAGTAGAAAGGCTGCTAAAGAGGACGTTAACAAATGCAAGTAAATTTGAGGTTTTAACTTCTTTTATATAGGCCATACTCTATTCATAGAGGATTTTTTTTTTAATCAGCCAACCCAAAGCCGAAGCTGGGTTCGAGATTATGAAAGCACACTTTTGTTTTCATACTCTGTGCCATGTAGACAAGTCTCTCAATTAAGGAAAGGTTTCTTTTGTTTGAATGAGATTCTGTTTAATTTCTGGCAGGCAGATTTCAGAAATAATTACCATCTATAGAAGGATGACTAGCAGACAAATCTATAATTCTCATTACCCACCAGAATTTCAAAGTGAACTTAAATTCTAAGCAAGCATTTGGCAGATCTGAACAAAGGGGAGAAGATATTGGACAAAAGCAGTGTTGTTAAATTCAAATCTTGAACAAGAAGAATGATATTTAGCTATGAGTGGGAATCTGGGAAGAGCCTGAGAAGTCTTTTCAGAATACTGAGAAGGTTTCACATGTTTTTGAGAAGTCTGGCTCCTCCTTGCCCTGTTTAAAGCACGTTGGATGTCACACTAGGGAATGGTTTGGTCAACAGTAGGCATTACAGATTGAAGATTTCAGCCAGCTTACATTGTAAATTCCTGATGGAGAGAAGTGAAGAAGGTGGATCTCGGCAGTTCCCAGTGAAACGACAAGAGGTAATGGGCACAAATTGAAATATAGAAAATTCTATTTGGACACTAGGAAAAACTTTTATGTGCTAAGGATGATCAGATACAGGAAGAGTTTGCCCAGAGAGGTTGTGGAGATATTAAAAATCTGACTGTACATGGCCCTGAGCAACCTGCTCTTGCTGATGCTGCTAGAGCCAGGGGTGTTGGACTAGACAATCACAGAACTGCCTTCCAGCCTTGACTGTTCTGTGATTTCATGAAACAACGGGTCTAATTTGACTATAACTCCAGGGTTATATTCATATGTAATACACAACCAAACCTCATTCTTTTCTTCTACTTAGAAATACAGAGCTGGTAAACCCCCCTGGCAAAAAGATGTATGGTTAATAACTGCAGTCCTTTAGAATGCAAGGATGATTAGAATAAATAAAATATTACACTTAGATGTACTAGTGTCCCCTGACTCACATTATGCTCTCTGGTGACAGTGCTGTTGAACAACTGGGTACAGCAATATAAAGGTTTAATATCCGGCTATACTTAATATCAAATGCCCTGATATTGGCAGTGCCCACGATGGCTACAGTTCTGTCAGCATTTTCAAAGCTTTATAACAGCCATAAAAACTCATGGAGTATAGAAATGAGTCAACCAGTACTTATAATTGCTGGCATTTAGCACCAGAGATGATGACTAAGAATCTATATTTGCAATACCTGGAGTTGGTGGAGTCCAAGTACAAATCCTGGGGAAGATGAACTAAGCACTACATTTTTGTGAATTAAATACGCTGAACTGTGAGCAGCTTACTGCTTGTAGAACTTTTAGGCAAACACTTAAAACCACATTTATTCTGCACATGCACTGAAAACATATTCAGTTATCTTGCAAAATGAGTATTATTTTGACTTGGTTTTGCCTGAATGCAGAATATTGCCGTGTTTGGCATTCAGCTTCCTGCCCTTTCATCAGCAAAGGTGGCTGCATTTCACATTTTCAGAAATAATGTTTAGGAAATTCCCTAGAGCATCGTTTTCAATTGCAGATGTCGTGTCTTGTGCTCAAATGCAGTTTGACAGCATTTCAAATGGTCTTTCCTTTCTGCTTTAACCAACTCTACAAAAAATTAAGTTGAAACAAAAATTAGTATTACTATCAAAAGGTCTCAGATGTTTCTCTGTCAGAGAAAGAGCTTCATCTAAAAGGGTGTTTCAAGATTAAATATCAAATTTATTTATATGTAGCAGTTTATGCTGTGAATCTATATGGCAGTTTATGCAATTTATCTAAAAAAATTGCTGATACTACAAACAACATGTTAACATAATTTTCAATTACACTGCTTTTTATAAAAAAAAAGTATCCTGATGTATTCCACAAACTCAATGCAGTTCAAAAATTATATATCAATGGTATCCACCTCAAGGGTGTCAATCACAATTACAGAAGCACTGCAAGTAAATCAAGGAATTAAAATTGTGCTTGATCTGCAGATTTAGTAGATTGATTTAACTAAAACTTTATCTGAAAGACCTACAGACTCTTCCACAGTCACACTCAGCAAGAGACATGTCCACCAGAAGATGAAGGTAGAATCAGATGTCAGCCAGAGGTAAAGGCAGACATAGACCACGTTTGTGTTCTCAGGCTGGTCTTTCATTTGCATGTTTTTAGGTGTATGGAAACGGTGTAAGTAAGATCAGAATCAGATTCTGTATGTTTCCAGATGTTTACAATTTCCATGACTCGAGTGAGTGCCTTTAATAATTGCAATCAAGTAATTTACTTGCATGTTAAACTCATGGCTAATGGCTAATGGCTAATTTTTCCCAGGAAAACCAGTAAATTTAATATGTTTCTCCATTGAAAAATCAAATTTTTATTCTAAATTCAATTTGCCAGAAGGGATACGATTTCTCAGCACAGATATTCAAGCATTACCCCCTTCAGCCCCTCTTTTCTCCCTGCCTCAAATGACAGTTTGGGACAACTGAAAATTGAGAGGGAGGAAAGTGAGGAGCAATGCTGTAAATAATTTGGCAACCAACAATTAAAAGTTTTTCATCATATATTTCCAGGTGATGTTATTGCAACTTTCACTTTTAAGCTGGTACCGTAAATCTGAATGCTTTACAGCAATGTAGAAGGATACATTTTTTCCAGCAGTATCTGCTTATGGTTTTACTTTCTAATTTTTAAATGTCCTCTCCCTTCTACAAATATTTCTGTTTATAGTCTAAAAATGACAGCAGGAATAAGGAAAAAAAAGAGTATATAATATAGGTAGGCTGAACAAACTGGACTTATTTCTGGTATTTTGACCCTCATGTTGACATGAAATATCAGGTATATTTTGTCTTTATGTATACTTTTAAAATAACTCTTAACTATACCAAAATTCAGCATATCCTGGGACCTCAGGTAAGGTAACCTAACCCTGGGGCTTAAAGAAGGGGTAAAATAAATGCAGAAGACAAAAGTGCTATTGTTTGTATAGATTAAATAAAAAAAACCATGCCAGGTAGCTGATTAATTTGAACTAAAACAATTCTTGATCATTTTTCTTCCCATGTTTTAAATCTTAAAAATACATCTGACAATAAATACAAATCATTAATTCTTGATCAAACATTTTTGTTAGAATTAGTTGACAGGCCTGCAGACGACATCTACAGCCTAAGCGTGTTTCTTCCTCCATTAACCAAGTGTACCAAAAATAAACGGAAACAAAAAATGTCAGTATTTCAATCTCAATAAGTTTACGTGCTTCTTTGCTCAGCTACTGACTCATTTCGTATTAAATATCTCAAACATTTGAGGCAAAATGTTGTATTTTAAGGCTTATGTATAGTATAGGGCAAAAGTCAGACTGATTTACGAATGGTAGATAAACATGAACTAAAATTTCCACATGCGCTTCACAGTAATTCCACTAGAAAATGCATAAAAATATGGAGTCCTACCTACTATCTGCCCTCCAGCCCTTCTACTCTTTTCATATCACTGCCATTCAATAACCATACATTGAAATGAATTTAACACAAACAAAGCAGAATTTATCTGCAGCTCTGAAAAGACAGGTGAAAGCTGGCTATGAATGTTCTCATTTCAGCACTCAGGAGTAAGCAGCATGAAGTGAAACAGTGAAAATAAAGGAAGATATCCAAGTGCAAAATATTTGCACCACATGAAGTTACAACAGCCAATATGTAATTGCTACCATAAACGTATCTGTGTTGCTCCACAAAGTTGTTTCAATAATGTTGTAAAAACTAGATCAGCCTACCTCAAAGATGAGAAAATTTGAACTGGAATAGAAAAAACCAAACATGAGCATGAAACACTTAAATTAGTTTGAGTGTTCTTGAACAATTTCTTTAATTCAAACAAGCGCATTTTAGAACATCTCCAGAAAATTTTAGGGTTTTTAACCCTAAATATTGTGAAATGAAAGTAATTCCACGCCTGGAGTGCTATATTCTCTCTCCTCCTTGGGTCTGTGTTGGATGGGTATTTCACAGAATTATTTAACTCTTGTGGTTGTAGCTCAAAGAGGAGAAACACAGGCAACTGCTGGTAACAGCCGAGTTTCCCCTAATGCCACCTCCTAAAAATTTTACTTTGCATTTCTGAACTACAGCCCAACCCAAAGGCAGCAGCAGCCAGTGTACTGTGCCGCTCCTCTATGCAATGTCAATCAGAAACACCCACCCAACAAAGGCAAGGGTAGTCCATGGGACATTGAGCCAATAATAATTTTGCCCATTCCCAGTGTTCTGTTTGGGAGAACAGATTCCTTTCTCAAGGAATATACTGGTAGTGGACAACATAGACAGACAAACTGAGAATAACAGTGCTATAAATACAGAGACAGTGAAGTATCATATACATGAAAAGGTAGTGTATACTAGGTTGATGGTATTTATGTTTATACCTTCTTAAAACAGCTAAAAGTAGGGGGTTTTGAAAGAAAGGGGAGACTTTAGTGAGCAATACTTTCATTACTTTTCTTAGACACTTCTAGGTAGAAACATTTGCTCCTTATTGTTACTAGTTGCTCTGAATGTTTTTTTTTCTACTTGTTGCACACATTACTGAACATAGCAAAAATGCTTCTGAGAGTACAATTTAGATAAAATATAGAAATAAATAGCTATAAAAGAAAAAAAAAACAACAATAAAGTGAACTGATTACAGTCTGCCTGGCTAGTTCACTTGTTCAGTTTCTGCATGTGGCTGCACACAACACAGTTCAATCAGTTCTTTATTATTTCATAATGTGAAAGGTTATTACCACAACAGAGAAAAGGGATAATAGCGGGTTCTTAAATTAGCATTTGCTTAGCTCAAATGCCAGTGCACTAATCTCTTTCGTTAAAAACTAGCACAAATAGTATCGTAAATCACGCTGACAGAGTGGTGGGTTTCTGTTGTCTTCCAAGCAAGAAACATCACATCGGAGTACAGGCATCAATTAGAAGGGACACACTCTGCAATGTCCCACTGTCACTTTGCAGGTTCTTCAAACACAACACACTGAGCAGGGTGATGTAAAGATGACATTAACTCTCAGGATTTAAAAACTGTTGTCAATCCAGATTACACTCCTGCCTGGCTAAAATAATGGGAGATTTCTGCTGACACTAAGGAAGTATTCTGGGAATGATGCTCCAGCTGAAGTTTTATCAGGCTGGCTTTTGAGTGCGTGCATTGGTAATTCCCAAGCAGAAATATGGTGATGCCATAAGCATTTGCCTGTAGTACAAAATGAAAACTGTATATTAATATTAAGATTTATGCCACCAACTAATTACTTGAAGTTCGTACGGGACAGAAGGTAGTACACCACTGCGACAGAGAAGCATCACTTCTGCTTGCATACTGGCAAGTGGAGTGACAACCAGTCTCAGTCTTTCCAGGCAAGACACAAAACTGAGGAGCAGAGGAGCAGCACGAATTTGGGAGTGTTTTCAGCCTGCAATCTGATGGGGTTACAGCCACTTTCACATAGGGCTATATAAGAGGATGTCCACAGAATTTTTTTTCTTCTACATATGGTCAGGATACGGAAAAAACTGAAAGTGTTAATCTAGAGCAATGCACAGTGACCTCCTGTGCAGCTCACGCCTGGGACATGTATCTGAAACTTGTCTGCAGAACTCGGATTTGTAGTGCCTCTTCCTAGAGTTGATCCTGGATGTGACTTGAATCCTATACCTCTGTATACAGGCAGCTTCTCCATAGGCTGTAGCTGTTCCATGGTGGATACACAGCCATAGCAACCAGCACTCTTCTGACCATACATATCCCCTGAAAACATGGAGAAACCCCATCCAAAGCTGGCATGACAACTTGTCTCTTAAAAAGGACCCTTGACCGATAAAGTTTGTGTTGTTGATCATCTAGACTAAGTCAAATGCCACACAGAGCATCTGCATCAGTTCATTTCATTGACATCTGGCTCCTACTGATTTCTGGTGCTGAATTCCCCAGAACCAGGTCTGTTACCCTGGAGCACGTTCTCCTCACCTGGGAGGTGCCAAGGACAGACAGATCTGCTTGTTGTCTTAACCTTCTGGCAGAACAGAAGGTGCAGGGGTTATGCACCTTGCTTTTATTTTTTTTCCCACAGCGGAGACTATTTACATTAAAAGCATTTTTTTTTCTTTTCAACTTAAAAATAATGCATCCAGCTGCCAAGACATTGAGGGCCACTAAACAAACCAAGCAATTGCATCCACAAACAAATTAAACTTAACATTTATGAGATGTATTTTGCTTATAAGTGAATCTTTCATTGTTTTCATAACTTCAATATCCTCTCCTGCTTGTACACTCATACAAATTCTAAAAAAAAAGCCCACCTCTTCTGGAGGATGAGGCCTTTGCATTTATTTCACTTCCAACACAAAGAACAGACCAACATCAAAGAGCACATTGGGTTTATGAACATACTCTCTGCTCCAGTTGCCAGATTTGTTCCTTTCATGTACTGTGTGCTAATCCTTTAAAATGTTGTTTCTCTGCCTTTCTATCTGGACATAAACCCTACTGGTTTTCATTGACACATTATCATCTTTTATTCTATGGTTCTACTACATTCTGCCTCTTCCCTGCCATAAGTTACGTTGACTGTTCCCAACATTCAGGATACTACGTGTCTTAGCTATCATTCCAACCCACTTTCCCACTGAAGGACTTCTCCCTGAAGCCCATCACTACGACTGCTGGTGTCTGTACAGCTTTCTTTCACACCCATCATGACTACTGAATTCAAACCTGAGAAAGCTCAAAACAGCATGCCATGCCACTTCATCAGTCTCTTCCATAAAAAGTAAGCAGAGATTTAACATACAGTTAATAGCTTTTAATTATATGCACTAGAGCTTTCTGTACTTGAGAGTCAGCTTTATAAATGTATTCCTTTATTTAAAAATATAGTTTGTTTGTGTACATGTCTACTTGACAGAGGAAAATAGAGGTGTTGCAGGCACACAAATGTGAGTTTGCACACTGCTGCTGCAATCTCCAGTGGCTTTGGACACAGACAAAAAGCACAGTTGCACAACTACACAGGCACACATTAGCTATATTTACTGCAAACTGAAAAATGACTCTCCAAAGAGCAGTGCTGGGTTATCCAATACCCTATTCCACCAAAAATGTTGCCCACCAGCTGCTACGGGACTTCACAGCAAACTTGAAGGTCAGTAGACCTGAGGTTTTTCAGACTGAAGAAAAAAAGATCAATTCCAAAGCTAAGGACTTTTTTTTCCAAGATGTTTTCCCCCAGGTGTCTATATTTTACCCAAAAGACAATCTGAACATAGGTGCCTTGGCTGGTTTCAGCTGTAGCCAAAAGGCAGAAGCTGAGAAAGATTCCTCTTGGAGAGCAGATTTCTGCTACCTGAGAGTGCTGTGCATCAACCCTAAAATATTATCTCTATTCAGAGATGAACGGGAAGCCAACGTGCTTCGTGGAGTTGTGGTGCAGAGCGTTTCCAGCAGAACGTTCCCCGAACCACACGGAGGACTGTTACCCGGTGCCCTGGTGACTCCGGGGATTCAAGGCACGTTGCTCCATGGAGAGCGCTGCCGCCGCTCACTGCCAGGTGGGAGGCACGGATCGCAGTAACAAACTCACATCCAGAAAAACAACAACTGTGCTCTCCAGACCAGAGAGGCTTTAAAAGACAGTTCCCAGTCACTGCTCTTTTTTTTTCCTTCAGCAATGTTCCCAGACTGTAACCACAAAGGAGCAGTGGGCACGCACCCAGGATAAAAAGTGATCTTTGCCACATCCCCTGGCTATTTTCCGTTTGATTGGCCTTGGTCCTATCTGGACCGAACTTCAAGAAGCTGGTCTCATCTGCGCCCAAGCCTCCATCCCGCTCCCTGCAGACTGAACTAGTTGGTAGCTTAATTTATTGTGTTATAACAAATAGTGAATCTGGAGCTTTGGTGCCCACAAGAGCCATATGCCCATATCATAACTTTCTCCTTTTAGGGTTGCTTTTCCTGTCCTAATTTATACTTCCTCAGTTACAGTACATACATTTACATGGTTAATGTTCAGCTTGCTGAGATTACACCATAGTGATGCATGCAATATAAATGCCTAGACAGATGGATGCAAAATCACAGATTTCTGAAAGGAGGAGAACTTGCAAAGCCAGAAGCTCACACTTCAAGAAATCTCATTTGCTAGCACAGGGGTCACTGAAAATAGATCTGAATGCTTAAAAAGCAGTGAAATACTCTTAAATAAAGCGCTGCTGACAAAGGTATACACTCTTTCCTAGAAATAGGCTCTAGTCCATTAGGCTGCCAAGAAATTATGTTCTTAAGAAATTCTGATTTTTTCAAATTGATGATTTATAAAGACTTAGTGCAAATCTGTTTTGCAAAGGAAGTCTGTGGCAAAGGCCACGTTGCCAATAGCCTTCTTCTTTAAATAAACAATGATGCTAAAATGAGACACCTTATTAATTAAAACACTATCTGTCCTGCAGCTTCGATGCTTCACGTGTAACTCATGGAACAGATTATTTCCAAATGAGAAGTCACAATACAAGTTGAAATCGCTACAGAGTAAGCAGTTCGGGCTGATACCAGATGACAAGTCGCTGGAAGAGAACGTCTCCCTCTGATTATTAATAATACAGCAATAAGACAACAGGTGCTGTTCTGCCCAGCCCTCTTGGTATTTTGATAAAACAAACTCGCCTCTCCAACCCATAGCGCAAAATAAAAAAGCAGAACAGGCACAGAGAGACCGGAGCAACGACTGCCCCTGTGCTGATACTGCTACTGATAAAAGGAAAAGTACAATTGTCAGTCATGACCACCTGCCTTTCCCGGGGAGGGATACAGGTATTGTACAGCGATGCTAATATTTCACATAAACTCTGCTTTTCCATTCCTTTCTGCTTAAAACAGTAACAAAAAAAATTCTGTCTCGCTGATCTTTAAAGGTTACTGGCAAGATAATGTGGACAGACAATAAAGGAGCTTGCTTGAAAAGATACATAGGTCGTAATAAAGAAAGTCATAATTACAGCAAAAAATCTAAAGCTGGAGAAATTTAAAAAGTAATGTATACGTTATAGGAAATAGACATTTCCCTGCCTAGCTGTGCTATATCATGTTTCTTACAGTTTGTTTCAAAGTCTCCCTTTGCCTTTCATCTTACACGTTTCAGCACTGTTGTTATGCAAGATGGGGAATCATTCATTTTAATGTGATACTAAGCATATTACCACAAAAACACAGAGGCTACATTTTACCGATTATCTAATTAAAAAGCTCTACAATATAAATTATTGCAGCCCCTCACTGCACACAAAAGATTTAAGGCTGCATCTGAAAAGCCACATGAACATAAAGGCAGAGAATTTGTAAAAGCTTCTGATTTTAGCATTTTCTTTTTCTTCCCCTTGTTACAAAAACTATCACTCTCTTTAACTGCTAATAAAAGCAATTTAATGACAGGTAGATTTGCCGGTTTGTAGCTTCTTTGAACCCCCAACATGCTCACTAAAGGAAAGTAACTTTAGCTAGAAAAGAGATCCTCGCAGCACTATGGTGAATAATTCATTATTGCATTTTTCTTTTCATCTCATTTTGTGCCAGTAGCGCACACAACTGAAAATATTGCAAAATCTAAAAACAACCACAGACAAGGACTTCCAGCAGCAAAATGCACATAAAACTAGCAGGCAGGTTTCCCCAGCTTATATAATAACAGCTTCAGCTCAACAGAACCCCCATCACTCACCGAGGACTGAATTCACTTGAACAAAAGCAGAGCCCAGTCACCGAACGCAGCTTCGCAGGACTCTTAATGCGAGATGCTCCTGTCTGCCGTTCACTTCACACTTGCCTTTATAACTAAGCCAACCAACAACATTCAGTTGCTGAACCTGATGAATTATAAAACGGTAGCTCCCAGACTCTCATATTTTACATCACAGGGGGTGGTCATCCAGCATACACACTGCCTGTGTACATATATTCTGCTATAACTCATCCTGATAAACACATCAGCGCTGGCAGCAGTGACAGTAATTGGTGCTCAGGATGTACAAGCACAAACCAATAGAGCACACTCCCACCTTCTGCTCCGTGCCACATCTCTACCTGTCAATCACTGCACCTTGTTAAGGTGGAATGATCAACTGCGCTTCAGGGGAGAAGCAAAACTCGGAGGAGAAACCATCTACCGATACGAATTCCTCACTTAAACATTTCTTAATTCAGTGCTAAACGTAGCTTCAATCTCCTCTACAAGCAGTTTTCATGATTTTTTTTTTTTTCAAATCTTCATAAAATCTTCCCTTCTTAAAGACACAGATCTTGTTTAGTGACTAACACATGGTTTGCTACTTCCACTATCATGAATGGAAATTATTCAGGCAAATTCCGTGGACATTAGCAAGAATAACCTAAAAGCATCACTCCAGGTGGAATGACTGTTAAAAGCAGTATTCTTGTTAGGTGAAATTATGTGTACATTTTAACAGCCTCTTAAAAATGTTGTAAGGTTTTAAGAACATATTTTAAGTTATAAATATGTATTTGTAACATTCTTCAGTTCTCTAATGCTTTCCTTTTTTCCATATGCACGCATTGTTTTTAAAATTAATGTATAGACATAAAATAACAGAACCAAACTGCTAAAAGTTAGAGCCATTAATATGATCAATTAAACTAAACATTTTCAAATGGGATTAATTACAGCAATAACAATCACAATTGCTGCACATGCCACAAATTGACACTCACAATTAGCCCCTAACAAGCAAAACTGGTTATGGTAACGGTAATCCACAGTCAGGGACCAGTCACTGGGAAGGGTTTTGTATGGCAATTCTCTTACGATGGAGACAGAAGTTGCTTTTTCAGAGTTGAGCTCCAGGAATTTTGCAAGTGTTTTACACAAACTCTAGGCTCTTTGTACGAGGACAAAGAGTGAACGAACGCTTTATTCAGGATGGTTTTCGATTTCTACGTCACTGGTGGCGACTCAGAGGGCTCCATTTGGAGCCTGAACTTGATCCAGCTCCTTTCATTCCCCCATTCCTGCAAAACTCTCCCCAACATTTGGTACCACGACGAAAGGCTGTGCTTGGGAAGGTGAGCACAGTTGTGTGAGCGGTTGTGCATCACCCAGATGCTTTTCCACGAACAACTGGGCTGAGGAATGCAAATGAAGGCTGCGCCGGCAGCCCCAGGCAGAAACCCAACCCTTCTCACCATCTGGACCGACTGATGTGCGTCATGATGTGGGAACAGGGTGTTGCATTTCATGCATAGCAAAGGCAAGTCCTATATATATCCCTTTCCTCCTGTCCTCAGCTGCTTGTTCCCCCTCCCCATTCCTCATTTGTCTCTTTGTGTTCGGCACCTCCACTATCCAAGAAAATATTCCCTTCAGACTAGAGACACAAGCATGTTTCTGCATGTGCTACTGACTCCCACTACAGTGGCTTGTACGAAAGAAAAGCTGTATATTGTTGGGTGGCAGATTGTAGGGGAGACATATTGGGACTTAATCAGAGTAATGTCTTTGATGTCTCTGTCTTTCTCAGAGGAAAGGGCAGCTGAGATCCAATAATTGGATTCGCCAGTGATACTGACCGGGAATAATCCAATATGGACAGAAAATATTCCAAATGACAGACCTTGGCTTGTTTAGAAGAAGGTGAAATATCTGTGCCACTGGATTTTCCCTTACAGAGCCAAATTCTATTCTCATGGGTTTGTGCATTTCACTTGCAAATTATGGACAATCTCTACGATGGCCCAAGCACAAGTTTGTTGTCTTGTGCACTAATTAGGGTTTTCTGACCTATTTTTCATAAAAGACAGGTTTCAAACCATACATGCCAGAATGTCCTAAATAGCATCTCATTTTCCCTTTTGTTTGTCCTTAACCATTCAGGTTTGAAGAGGCTTCCCTATCATCTGTGTAAACACGACACGGCCTTATAACCATTTGGTGCAGCGCGATTCAAGACAGAAGCAACGCTCAGTTGAATTTCCTTGACCAACAAAACGTTTGCCCTAAAATTCAGCTCCCCTGGGCTGAAGCACAAAACTGACCAGTGCCACAATAATGTAAGACGCTGCAATTTCTCACAGTTGTGTGTAGGTGGCATGCATAAACCACGGGCTGCGGTATGACACAAGAGACACCATTCCAAGAAAAATTGCTACCCCTTTTCACACTTACTTGCAATTTTTATTTATCTAGCCTGGCTTCCATGTTACTTTTCCTTGGGAAATATTTCATAGCTGATACTGCCACAGCATCCAGCAGCGTGGTGCACTGTAAAGCTGTTATCTTCTTGGTGAATGGATACCCTCATGGCACAACTCATGGCCACGGGGCTCTGCTCGTACGGTTGGGCACAGAATGTGAGATTTCACATTTGAACCTTCTCACTTCACTGACAGGTGTGTGAAAATCCCATATGGCTGCCCAATTTCTGTATACCTACCTATATAGAGAGAGATCGTATTTTTAAGGCGTTTGTAACACACACATTTGGTACCGACTCTGAGGTTCTTTGCTTCAAGCTGCAAGCTAGAAATGAGCTTAAAAAGAAAAAAAAAAGACAAAACTGTTTCCCATTTGCTGCCAAAACATGACTTCTTTCTTCCATAGTCACGTGTACTGTATTGACTACACATCATAGACATCCTATTTGCTATCTAATGTGAGCACACAGATCACTGGGGAAAAATTAGGGCATTCAGCCGGAATAACAAGAGTAGTTACCTTTTCCGCTCAAGAAGCAGCTGAGGAAACTTCAAATTAAGAGTGACTACAGGCAGATTTGATACTATCAAGATCACGAATTAGCTTGTACAGTTAACTTCTATCCCAATGAAGCAAAACTAGATCTCCGGGGTCTCCACAGTGTGGACCCAGAGTTCCAGGTGAATAAATGTGCACCAACAGATATAATTTCCAGGCTACCCCAGATGGTACAGACGATCAGTACACTGGTCAGTAATTCTTGCCGTGTGGCCTCAGAAGCCATCATGCAAACTTAAGAGGGGTTTATTCAGTATGTTGCATTTAACAGTTACACTGTTCGATTCCTTTAGTGAATTTTTGTCAGATTTACACTGGCTAAAGGGAACGCTCCTTCATCTGATAACCCATTGATGGCACTGTCAGAGAGTATCCCCAAACCAAAGAGCCCAGCAGGATTCAAAAAAGGACTGGGCATTTATGAAACCTAAGCTTGCCAGTGATTGGGCAATCTAAAAAACTCTTTCTTATGGATATTTCTCTTTTGATCCTAGACTCAAGCTATTTCTCCATCTCAGTCTGCACCATCTCAAAACAGCCCAGCTTTTCCTGGGCCCCTTACATTACAAAACCCAGAATCTCAGGGTTTGCAGGTCACTAACCAGGTCATTGCCCACCTTCCTGTCAGCCAAGGCACTAATTTAGCTCTCCCTCCCTAATCCAGCTGAGAATTACCACGAAATCTGTATAAAATTAATTAATTCTGAGACTCACTTTTTTTTTTTTTTCAAATTAATATAATCTGAGCATACTTGTAAAAGTCTTTTATTACATTTGATAAAGGCAACCACTAGTTAAAGTGAATTCAAACACCTCTACTCTCTGAAGGGTAGTAGGGTGAGATAGGGTCACTCTTGTACCTTTTGAGTACAGAAACCTATCAAACCTTTAATTCCAGTTGAGACCACTGAGAATTTATGAATTTCACAAACTACTCCACTGCTTGTGGTCTGAATCCAATGAGAATTTGTCCTTTTATAAATCTATGGTAAAATAGTACTACACATTAAATCAGACAGAAGATTTCATTGCTGTAACCTACATACATCATGCACTGCAAAATAAACAGCAGTGACAATGTAAATTAATTTAATTGCCACAGCAAGGCAATGGAGAAATTAATTTCCTCTCAATATAATGCACTTGCAATTCAATTTAAGAACAGTTTTTAAATGGAGTTTCAGTTTCTAAGACTAATCCTTGTAAGTACAAATGAATAAAACTGTATATTTAAATTAATTAATAAATTAGCTGCTTTGAAGATATAAAGGACTGTACAAGTGCTGTTACTATAATAATATTTTTCTGAATTACAACACTTTTCTTCCTCAAGTGACATCTTTTTTGCTGCAAGTGCAGAGTGCAAGCTCGAGTCCTCTTTCTGAATGAGGACTGTGTTTGAAAAAAACACAGAAAAAAGGGAATTAAAGAGGATATTCAGCTAGGTCTGAATGAACAGACACCCAAGAGAGCAATTCCAGTTGATCAAGGGCAATGAAAAGAACTGGCTCTGCTAGTTAGGAAGGATGAACTCTCTTAATGGTGGCTTCATAGTCTTAAGAATATGAATTATCTTATCAGTAATGAAGAAGAGCTGTTAAAAGGAAGGAAGGCCAGATGACACTTTCCCTAGAGCCTCTGGAGATGCGGCCTGGATTTGATTTGAAAAGCCTTTTATCGCACCCCATGAACCTGGAATGTTCCAGCAGCCCATTTGGAAGCCAGTGGATATCTCAGGAGACATTTGAGACTTCACACAAATGTTGCTTTTCTGTATGGCTTAGATTGGGTCAGCCAGGCTGAGAAACTTGAGTGATATAGTTCAAGCACCCAGAATCAGGGATTTTTTGTTGTTGTTGTTGTTGTTGTTGCCTGGACTTTTGTTTTCCCATTGTTTCTGAAAGTTGTGTGAAGCTCAAGTCTGGACTCGAGTCAAGTTGTGTTTGGACTCAAGTCCAAAACAGACCACAGAGGATGTACTAGCTCCAAGAGCTGGAAAAGTATCTCAAGATCCACTTCCCGTTAGGTAAAAGAATAGGTTCTGTAGCAAACCAGACAAGCATCTTGTTACACGTCTTGTACACAAACAGAAGGTCCCACAGTCAACTCCTTATAAGCCTGGTGCGGGGAGCAAATGAGTTAACAGCTTTGTATGGCAAAGAATGGCAGAGCCACAGGAGGATCCTCCTGCGATTCGCAGTTTAACTCTGCGTGCACTCGGTGGTGGGAGGAGTAGGTGGCTGATTTGGGGAAGAAGCACAGCACAGGAATGATACACTCGACTCCTCTGAGGATGGTGATGAAAATCTGTCAGCTTGGCATAGTCCTTCCCGTTACCTACAGCGATTACTGACGCATGGAGAAAGCAGCAGCTCTACAGACACCCTGGTAAGAGGCACGGTACATGCGGTGGGGAGAGCAGATCTCCCTCACCGAAGGAGCCCGTGGCACTGCTGCAAGGGGACATGGAAAAGGGGACACAAGATGTGCACGCAGAGCAGTTGTCATGAGAAAACAGTGAAATATAGGCCCTGCGTTAGGGGTAGATGATTGCAAAAAAACTACGCGGCATTGCCTGGGGACGCCTTCCCCATGGCTGTGACAATGAGCTCGCACAGGAATCAGGATGCACACACACTTTTAGATTAAGTTTTCCCCTCCTACAGTTTTCTTGCAGGAAGGAAAATTTTCAGCCTGGATGACTAACTACAATGCAGATGGCAGAGCAACGTAGAGATGCCCATGCTAGCTCCAGAGGAACGAGCTTAGACAACATCATGAGTGAATATAACCTACTCATCTTGAACTCTTGAACTTCTGCTGTTCCTGCAGCCTGAACATTTAAAGCAGTTTGTGATCCAGGGAAGGACAGCAGGTGATGCTCCACCTAGGCCTGTGCCAGCCATTCTTGCAAAATTTACTTCTGCAGGTTTTTTGCCATTACTTGCAAATGTGCCAAGAAAGTACCTCCTAGCAAGGAAGAATACATGCAGTTGCAGGAGCAGCAGAGTGAAGTGTTGCTCTGAGAAGAAAGGAAGAAATAACTGCTCTGGTGGGACATGGCAACCCCTCCTTCAGCTCAGCAGGAATCATCTGAAGCCTTGCCTGGTTCACAAGACTGCTGAAGCCGCAGATTTACCTCCTTGGCTCTAATGTCCGACCAATTAATTCAGCTCTCATCAGAAACCCTTTTGGTTAGCAAAGGGTGATGGCACCCTGGTGACCCTGCTTTGAGGGGACGTTGACAGCCAGTCATTCCTGAAATCTCTGGGTGCTCTGAAGATATAAATGACAATGATACTCCATCTCCAGGTCAGCAGTAACCATCAACAGGGAAATGTCTGTCATCATCCCTTCACATTTGGACCTGGCAACTTCCACAGAGTTGGAGCTGAGCTGGGCACTTAAGGACAAGCCACCATTTTATAAGGATTGTGTCTGATGGGACCCAGGAACCAGGACGCTGATTAGATGCTCTGCTCTTGAACTACTTATAGCTCGAGGATTAATTAGGAGTGGGAAAGTGCTCTAAAGACCTTTAACTGGAGAACTGGAGAATTTAAGGAGGTGAAATATAAATACTTATTCTCACTACAGCATCAAAATCTCTGAGTGAAACTCTACTAATATAACTCACTATGTAGATAAAACAAGAACATTTGGTTAGCATTTCTTAATTTATATAATGGGATTTATGAGGAAATAAGGAAGAACTGAACAGAGAGACTGCACACGTTAAAGCTGAGGATGTGCAGTTCTCAGCACTTAAACGTGTAGCCATCTACTGCTTTGCTCTGACCAGCTTTCTGCTAGATCCCCGAAATGGAAAGAAATCCTATGGAAAATAGAGGCCAAAGATAAAAGATAAGAGCAATAATAGGGTGGACAAAGCTGATTGCCTTCTGTCCCTTGTGTTTACAGTTCAACAGCTTTTTTAGCAGAGAGCCTTGGAAAAAACCAAGAAGGAGCAAATAGCAGTAGCTGAGAACCTGGGACATTTGCTGCAGGAATTTTGTTCCTGTGTGTCCTGGGAGAGACGCTGCTTCTGCAACTCAATTTCTCAGCTCAGCACTGCTGAGAGTAAGAAGAAAAACTAAAAATAAAGATGTATTTAAACGTTAATGCTGCAGGCCACCTAAGCACCTTGTAAGCAAATAGTTTTGCAAGAACTGGAGAGTCCAAGTCATAATTTTTTCCAGTCACTTTGTCTGCTTTTAACCACAATTAGGGAACAAAAAATTCCTTCAGCCTTCTCAATGTAAATATTGCATAGCCGACAGTAATAATCTATGTATGTCAGCCTGAGGGATATAAGGGGAAAACAATAAAAAAGCACTGTCGCTGAGCGTGGATACAAATTAAAGGAACTTCTTCAGCTCCAGTTCTCAGAGAACACGCTTATTGGCCTTTAAAATCCAATTTGGCAGTGGAATAATCAGAAGTGACATACTTGACTGAGAACAACAGAAACAAAGTGACCCTGAGATGAAAACAGGGAAGGTGGACAATCCAGACTACTTTGTGTTGGTACCAAACAAGGATTTTAATAACAATGTATGAAAACGCTGTAAGATGATGAAAATGGGCTACTTTTGAAGGAGGCAATATGATCCTTACATAGAAAACACTGTCTACAGTCCACCATGAAAGGATGGGGCAGTTACAAAATGAACCCTTGTGGAAATCGTAGCCCGTTTCACACCATAACAGATGAAATGCGTTCTGGCAATGTGTGACCCTCGGGATGTCATGGTATTCTGGTAGAAAGTAATAAAAACTGTATCGCTGACAGCATCATCAAAATTCTGGGCATGCAAAAAATTAGTAAGCTTGTACCAGAAAGTTGTGAGGGGAAAAATATCTTTTTGCTTTTTACCAGGAAATTTAATTATTTTGTTTCCCAGTCATCATCCCATTGGACTACTGCACTTCAGCTCTTACCCACTGAAATAACAAGGACTTTTAAGAGGATGAAAAAATGCAAATCCTGTGTGTTTGTTTACTCTACACCACACCACACCACACTACACTACACTACCTATATCCTAATAAAAAGAAGATACTAGTAAATAAAGCTTTTCTGAGTATGACTGGCCAGCAGAGCTGAGCAAATATTTTGCTGTGAATATATGTTTTCTTTTCTGTTTTTTTTTTTTTTTCAAATGAGTTGTTTATTGTTTTCTCAAATTAATGATCACATAGGAGTTAGTAGATGCCCTCTGCCTATAGATGATTTATGAACATTATATTGCTACTATTTACAATATGAGTTTTGCATAATCTTATATTGTTTCTTCATTTCCTGTCTGGTAAGGTGTAAATATTATCACTACATTTCTTGGGCAAATATTCCTATGAAATATTTTAATTATAAAAATATCACAAACAATAAGTTCATCCAGACACTGGATGGAAATTAAATGCAAATGATCACAAAAACACATGAATCATCCAATTATATATGCATGTTTCTTGTAAAATTTTTGAGGTATATGTTTGACTTTTCCCAGAATCCTAAGAAACATAATTTTGAAAGTAAAGTCATAATTAACATTTTTGTTCCTGTAACATAATTCCTATACCAATACTATATAGAATGAAGAATGTACTTTTTTATTCTGCTTGGCTTGCAATTAATTGATTTTCAAATAAGCACCTAATTTTAAACTACGGACTTATTGACTTAAGAAGACTTGGAGAAAGTTAGGGAAAATCAATTAAATGTATGAAATCAATGTATGTAAAATTTAAAGCATGTTAATATTCATGGAGTCACTTCAGGGTCTTTTTTCAACTGAAACTACAAGAAATTAAAGCCTCTTTTTTTCTGGAGAATTAAATCCATTTGGGATCCTAATATGCATTATTTTAACATAGTGCTCCCTGCAAATAATTGATTTTCTTTAACTTCCCTTTTACACCTGGTCAACAAAGTTAACTGCTTCCTGTGGGAAATAACCTCAACTGGCATTAGATTGGATGCTGTAGCCAGAAATTAGTTCTGACCTTTCCAACCAAAACAAAATCCTCTTATTTCTTCCCATGTAGTAGTAATAAAAGAGACACAGCTTATGTTTAGTTAATTAAAATTTAGGTGTATAAGTTATAAAGAAAAATAACTTGGGCAAAAATAAAAATGGACAAGCCATTGAAAAACTCATATTAGTCCTTAAGATAGTATTGAAGAAGAAAAATGCCATCATTCAGTATATAATCACTGATGACAGCATTGACAGCTGAGAAAACACAATTTTGAAAAGCTGATCTTTTTCTTTGAAGTAGTGTTTCAATGAGTGTCCCATATTAATTTAATGTAATGATTTGTTTGATCTATGTGATAAATATTATGACTGCTGAAATCTAAAGAATGTTCCACATTATTTTCTGCATTTGAGGACTTTAATTACAGGTGAGAGGCAACTTTCTATGTGAAGGCATGTCCTGTGTGTATTGAACATTATTATGATGAGGATAACTTTACAGTCCCCTTGGAAAGTCCAGGTGAAACTTGATGAAAGACTCATAGATCTGATCCTGCTAAATTGTACTTCATTCCTGCAGCTTCATACCAACGTACGAGAGGGGTAAAATGACACAAGTATTCTGCTTACAGGTTCTCCAGTGCTCTGTTTCCTTAGATCTTTGATTCTAACCATAACCTATTCATGGTTGTATTCCATTACGGTGCACTTTTGGGGGGGGGCAATTTTTCAGGTGGATTTTCAATGCAGAGCTAGGAAATGGAACTAGACCGAGGAAGCTAATTTCCCACTACTTGGCAATTTGCTCAAAAAATCAAATATGTAGATTTGAAAAATCCCTACCAAACAGCAGGTGGTGTGTGGTGTGGACATCCAGACTGGGGACAGTCCCTGAGCTGCTCAGAATGGAGGGTGAAGCTTGCTCATTTTGTCATGATTTTACTGGTTTAGCATAAAAATGCTACGGTAAGAGAGAAAACCAAAATTAATATATTTTACATCACTTGTCAGCCAAGTAGCATTTGGGGCTTTA
The DNA here is from genome assembly GCA_026546715.1 of Gallinago undulata. Classification (NCBI taxonomy): domain Eukaryota; kingdom Metazoa; phylum Chordata; class Aves; order Charadriiformes; family Scolopacidae; genus Gallinago; species Gallinago undulata. The sequence continues at coordinate 204,500,031 of JAOTQQ010000001.1, read as the reverse complement.
GAATGGGAAGAGGAAGACATAGCATGGTTCCTCAGCTATTTTAGTCCAGATACCTATACAAATCCTAACCATCTTGGCAAACAAACCAACCTCAGTTGCACACATAGCAGAAAGGAAGAGAATTAACAGGCAGTCTCTCAATATATTTTATGCAAGTTTTCTAACCCCCTCTCTTGCTTTATGGTCTCCTTTGACAGCAGCATTAAAAATGAACTCTTCTTACAGAAAACATGGGGGTTACCAGCTCTGCTGCTCAAAGCAGCTCCATAACCAAGACCATCGATCTTCTCCCCTCAGTAATAACCAGCTTTTCAGGGATCCTCAGTTCATAGCAAAAAATACTGTGTATCTGTCTTTAAAAACTTATTTTTAGATGAAAGTCTCATCCTTTTTTTTTTGAAGAGAACTTTGATTTATACATTTTCTAGAGAATGTTTTTACCAGGATCTATGTGATAAAAAATATGAACCAATAATTCAATAATGGTTTTCCTAGAGCAGTTTTCTAGCACAAGAAGGTTTCTAAATACTTATCTAGCTATCCTGAAAGGCAATTTCCATGCAGAGGGATCTTTACACCCTTCACACGTACTTCTTGTTCACTTAAATGAGGACACACTGCCTTATACACAAGCAATACTTAACATGCAGTTTTCACTGAATGGATAAAACCCGAGCTCTGCTACAAAGGAAATATATAGACACACCTCATGCAAAATAAGCCATGCTTTGAAGGGTAATTTCCTCGTGCCTGTATTAAAATATGACTACTTAAGAGTGTCCTGTGAGAAAAAAAAATCCTGTACCAACTTTCTACATATTATCCATGTGTTTCTAAATGTGTTTCTAAAGACGTGTAGCTGAAGTCTCTCAACCTAATTTCAGCACAGTGCCCAAGCATTATTAATCAGCTATAGATTTTCACTGTGAACTACACTGTGGTATGCCCTGTTAAATTATCAATTATGTTTATCTAGTTGAAATAGCTTGTAAAAGATCTATTCTGATTCTCATAGATCTACTTGATTCTCACGGAATCAAAAAAAAAATAATTCAAGTTGGAAGGGACCTTCCAGAGTCCTTCTCGTCCAGCCCCATGCTCAAAGCAGGTCCACTTGCTCAGGGCCTTGCCCAGTGGAGTTCTGAACATACCCAAGGACTGACATCCCACAGCATCTCAGCACAACTTCTTCCAATATCTGACTGCTGTCATAGTGAAGACTTTGTTCTTAATAATAAATTAGAATTTCATGTGCTGTAATTTGTCTCCATCATCCCCTCCCCTGGCACTGTGCATCCCTGTGAAGACTCTGGCTCTTCTCTATACCCTCCTTTCTGGCAGCTGAAGACAGCAACAAGATCCCTCTTCATTTGGGCACAGAGCTTCAAGATTTATTTATTTCCTTGAAAAACAAGCTTAGAGACATGGAAGAGAAAAAAAAAAAAAGTGGTTTTTGAAATATTTTATGGCTATGAACCATGGTGAAGGGGTAAAATATTTGATAGCCAGTTTGTGAGCATCATTTTCCCCGTGAATTTTATCCTCCTGTTTCCTGTCTGTTTTTTTCCATCCCAATCTTCTCTACGCCCGGTAAAGGGGTCAGGAGAGGCACCACAAACAGTGCTGCTGATCAGAGCACTTTGTAAGGGGAGAAGAGCAAGTCACAGCAGTTAAATGGACTTGTATCTGTCTGCACGGGCAGCCACAGGGGTGTTCATGGAAGGTCTGTGCTAAGTGGCAGCATGGGAACGATTAGAAAATGTGGCTCATTTCCTAAGAACTGCTTTCAAAAGCACAGCAGCACTGGGAAGAAAGGTGGATTTTAGGTCAAAAAGTACTATTTGCTCCTTTGGCTTTGTTCACCTGGTTTTATCTCCCTGTAGTTCACGAAACTGATTGATAGCATATATTAAAAACAGTGGAAAAGATAGGCGTTAATTAAAAATTGAAAAGCTATGTAGATTTATGCAAATCAGCACCTTGTGTAGCGTTCAATCAATAATAAATAGGCAAATTAGGGGTGACCCTCAAGCTCCTGGCAGGCTGTCAGTCCAGGAGCTGCAAAGGCTGTACGGTGCCAACAGGTTGTGTAGCACACAGCAGCAGCAGCAGCAGCATCCAGCCGCCCGGAGACCTCAAAATGAGCGTTTGTTCCCAGTGCTCTGACATTCTGACTGCAGGGGAAAAATGTACTTAAAAAAAAAAATAATCTAAAAAAATTAAGAAAAAATCTTTATAGCACATGTTCACATTCTGTGCTTCTTGAAGCTCTGATGGTATAACGATGGCCTTTGGCTTCCATTCAGCTGTTTTCTCACTCACATATGCTCGTTGGAAGCTGCAGACGCTGCCGGGGATGGTTTAACAGGGGTGGTTTAACCCCAGTGCCACAGGACCCTGGGCTGGCTAGAGCTGCGAGGTAGCTCTCAAAGACTTTTGGACTCAGGATACAGAGGTTTTTCTCAGAATCCTGAATTTTTTAATTAGTGAGACCTCAGAGGGGCTGTGTTTATATAATTAGTAACTCAGATGTTTCCAAGATGATTCCCAGGCCCTGAGGCAGCTTGGAGCAGCTCATGTCTGTGCCACCAAACTCTCCTACCGTCCCAAAGTTTAACCTGGCCCCCGAGGCTGGTCCTGCACCCGGGCTGGCTCCCAGATCATAAAGTAGTGGCCTGAGCCAAAATGTGCAGGGACCCTGCTAATGATTAACAGCAGGGGAAATCCCGTTCTGCTTTGGGAATATTGCCAAACATTTACTAGGATATATGCTACCAAAGTGATTATTTTAAATCAAAGAGAGATTATGCAGGGATTATACACAGTTTTCTTCTGGCTCATCGTGGCCCCATGGCAGGAGAGGCTCCACACTTTAAGCCATTGCTTCTTCTAACTCAAGAATGCCCTGAGAAGCAGCAGACCCCACACCAGCTCTCCTGTTCCCTCCTCCATGCACCTCTCTGAAAGTCTCACAGCCTGCACACGAGCTGCAGGATCTCACCTTCTTTCTGTGATCCTTTTGCCTGTCAGACCTTGAAGTTTCTCCTAACTTTTAGCACCTTCCATTCTCCATAATTCAGGAGCTCCCTCCGTCTCACCCCAGGGGTTCCATCTGGCCCAGTCGTCTTAAAGAAACTGAAGGTAATAGTGAACAACCAAGTTAAAAACTAAATATTGACTGTCACATCCAGGACTTTAGGCCTTTTTAAATGTCAGAATCCAATCAGAAAAAACTGTCTATGATTTTCTTTCTAGAAAGCTCTAATTTTCAATCTGTATCAAGGTGATGTTTGTTTCTTCAAGATATTGTCCTCTTCCTGTACCCAAAATAGGACAGTCATCGACCTCTTAGTCCTCTTGCAAATATGAAAAACATTTTAGCACTTCCACAAACATACTCCCTTCAAGGACAATAATTACAACACGCTCTTTACACCCACGGATTAAGGAATCTGGCCCATGTCAAGCAGGGAGCTCAGGGCTGGCCCGAGGGCTGCTGTCCTGAAACAGGACCCACAGACGTGTCTATTTAATTTCTCCCATGCTAGTCAGTCTTGACCCAACTCTGCTTTTGTTTGCCCACCTACACCTTCTCCTGGGACGCCTGCCCTTAATGTAGGACACAATCTCCGCACTGAACTCCTCAGCTTTTCAGGTTGAATGTATTATGTGATTCCATATCATTGATCAGCATGTCAAACACCTTGGTGAATGCTGAGAAAGTACTTAAAAGATAACCAACTATTATTATTGTATTCCCTCAAAGCTCCACTGAAAATTCAGTTACCTTCTGTTTTTTAGTAAAAACCACAATTTTTCTTAACCACACATTTGTACTGACGAGCCTCTGGGCAGAATTTGCCAGTCAGACATCCCAGGACAGGGAAAGAGGTGTCTGTTGTCAAGGCTTGCTGGATTCAGCTGAGGAGATAATTTTGCCTCTGTCCTTACATATGGTTTGTTGGTTGTTGTTTTTTTTTTATTTCACATAATCATTCAAGTAAAAACTACAGCAGAACTTGCCTCCGGAGGAAGAAAACAGACAATCGCCAGGCACCTTCGCAATATGCAGAAGTGCTACCAGAAAAGTTACTTTTGATGCCATGGATGCAAGCAACTTTCCTTGGGGACTCCCCTTAACATTGGGGTTACAGAGCCCATTGTCTGCATGGACAGATTTTATGCATGTGGCTGAAAATTTGTCCCAGCCTTCGGAGAGCATCACACCAGGTTGTGTATATGGATCCTCCAACTCACTGCACTGCCAGAGCAGATCCTAATGATCAAACTTTAGCAGCGACAGGTATGGTTTTAGAAAGGACAGGATAGCCTCAAACATTCTTCCTGGCTCCATGGTGAAATACATGAGCAGCCATGAGAAATAAAAAAAGAAAAAAAAAGTCACCTGATGTAAATCAAAAGGTACTGAGTGTGGAAAATTATAATAAGTTCTAAAAATATCAAAGAAATATAGCTGGCAGGACTAATAAAAATAAAAAGGATGGTTTCAGTCTATTTGGATGAAAAAAGCTGTGAGCAATGGTGTAGATCCATCATTAGGTGAAGATAAAATTCTTAATAGTAATGCAGAACACAGGGAACTATTCACTAAATAATTCTATTTAAGTTTTGTAAAGAAATAGGATGATGCACTTCCTTTTTTACATGAAAGGGATGAAATTACCTGTCTGTAACTAGTAGAGTGCTTATTAAAAACAAAGTATAAAATTAAAGTTTATTAACTGGGAATAGAAGCTTCTATATAAATAGGCATGATTAATTAATATCAGAGAGTTCTTGAAGTGACAGATGAGCATACATCTGGTTACCAGATTTTCCTCCTTAGTGCACCTTGGACTGCTGAGGCAACTCCAGGAAGCTGAAAGAATCGTGATCCAGATGGGCAGGAAAGCTGCCTGGGTAAGCACGAAGCAGTCAGCCTAACATCAGTGCAACAAAAATAACGACAAAAATGCGTTATAACGAACATAATACCATTCCCATGATCTTATTGAAAATACGTCTCCTCAAGAAAAGCCTCATTCCTGACTTTAAAAAGATGATGAATTTAAAAAACTCTTTAAATATAATAGTGTTCTATGAAGTGTTTGAATGAGCACTACAGGCTGTGTGTCATACGGCATCAGTAAAGACCATATGAAGTTAGGAGAAAGTGGTTTGTGTCTCAAAATGTTACTTAAAAGCACAAAATGATTCCTGAGAGAAGAAATTTTCAGAGCGATAAATACTAGAACACACATTCTTCATAATTTTCATCAATGGTTTTGAAAGCTGAGACTCTTTTGACTAAATTTGAGGTCAGAACAAAGTCTGGTAGAAAAGGTAACGATTAGAGAACATCAGCCCTGTTTTATGATCTCTTTCACTTGCTAAGCTTGTCCCGGTTGAATGAAATTTGTCTGAATAAAACCAACTAATATGAAAACTAATATTAAGAAATATAACTCATATAAAGAAACAAAGAACAAAAGCCATTGCCATAAATGCTTGAAAAGAGTGACTCTAAGAGGGATCTACAGTAAAAATGGCTGGGCAATTCACATGGGTTAGGTGTGCTTCGAGTGAGCAGATAAAAGGACTAATGCAGACTAGAGATGCATATTTGGGTACCAAGGACACTGAAAGAAATTCTCTTGTCCAACAATGACAGTGAAGCACTGGAGCAGAAGCCAAAACTGCCACAAAGACAGATCGCTGAATAGCCAAAGAAATTGATATAAAGGTTTTAGCTCCGCAAAGAGAAAATAGAGAAGTTCTAACATAGAGTCACTTTCATGGGACAAAATATTAGATACGTAACGACTTTCATTTAGAGAGGCATGAAAAGAAGAGATTAGGAATTGGAGGACAGAAAAATCCACATGGGAAATAATACACACATTTAAATATCTATTAAAATGAATAACCACTGGAAGAAATTAGCACATGAATTGCTGAATTTTCCATTTCTTTGTGTCATCAAATCAAAACAGGATGAATAAACTTCTCAAAGACAGTTTTAATCTTTGACTTTACCTTCATGGAAAACAATTACGTTCTACCCAACTTTTGTCCTCAGCAGCACAGTGACAGTGTGGAAATTAAGAGCACGTGATAAGCAGATAGAAGAGTAGGTGACCCAAGCCCATATCATGGCCTTGAAGACTATTAACTGAATCCTAGGAAAACTACAACATTGCATTCCTATAAAAAGCACTGAAGGATGAATTTTGCCTGCTTTTTCCTTAAGTAGTTTAAAAGAATATTTAATTCTACAGCAGTAGAATTTTACTCTCTCTATATATGTGCTTTATACAATATTTTCAGTATTTTCATAGATTCTCCTTTTTCTTTCTCTCTCATTAGAAGCTAGGATATTTTTGCAGCTCCTCTTTATCCTTTTGCATGTGTCTGCTGTCCTGTGTGTACAGGTAATTACATTTACTTGTCTAAATACCTGATTTTGTGGATCCTACACCCCAGCAGTCTGCATTACAACTCCCAAAACTGTGGAATAAAATTTCCTCCATGAAAAAGAGATGAACTGGGAAGAAATGAAAAGTTAAATAATGTTGCAAATTCAGCTATTAAGTGATAAACTCATTCTTGAATTAAAAAAAAAAATAAAATAAAGGTAACAAACATATAGTGAGAAAGAAGATTTTGAAATTAGCTCCAATTTATGATCCAAAAATTCCCATAATGGTACCTTTATTAATAAAAACCAGTAAAATACAAATATATCCCTAGCATTATTTGTACATTTTGAAAAGCTTTGTGACCTATTCCTGCTCCAGATTTTTACATCTGTAAAAATATAATTGGTGCAGCTCTTGTCTGACATTATAGGAGTTCACCAAATATGGGTTTTATTTAAACGTTTGTGGATTTTTTTTTTAGATTTTAAGACTTTTAGTGTCTCAAAAGCAGCATTTTGGTTAAGAAAGACTCCCTCAGTATTTGTTTAAAATCTCTTGCATTAATTGAAATTAATCTAAATTTTAGGCAATATTAGGCAAAAAGGCACAAACCCCCAATGTATATGAGAACCTGTGGAATACATGAGGTATAACAAAGCAGCCAGAGTGCTTCCTCCCAGCTTTACTTCCTTGAAGACACTGGTGCCACCATAAAGGTGCTCTGGGTGAGCTCTTCATCTGCCCCAAACACAAGCTCTGTTCTCTTTTGTGTCGTTCTTACTTCCCTTTGCTCCTCTGTACCTTAGCAAGTATAACTTAATCCTTCACCCTCCAAAGCACTTTGCGATGATGAAATGAAATGCATGTGAGATACGTAGCAACTGTTATGAACTAATTAATGATACTTTAAGGAAGAGCAGCAGTGATGCGGTTTGTTCTTTGCTACAGTAAGGTTTGCAATAAAAGGAGCAGTCACATGGAACAAAGATGTTCTCTTGTAACCAAGCAATGTACATCTCTTCTGTCATCTACAATTGGCAATAATTCATGTCAGAGCTCTGCAGGGCTTCAGGATAAAAGTAAGACTGGCAGAGTTGCCCCTCTGCTCAAAAAGTGAGTTAGACACACCGTAAAGCAGGAGATCTGACTTCTCATATGCAGTTTACTTTGAATAACCCTGCTGTAGGCATTCATGCAGAAGGAAAGGTTGAGACACTTGAGTTTGCTCAACCTTGAGAAGAAAAGGCAGAGATGGGATCTTGTTGCTCTCTGTAGCTACCTAATGGAAAGGTCTGGAGAAGATGGAGAGAAACCATTCTTCAAGGTGCACAGCAAAAGGACAAGAGGCAAAACCCACAACTTGCAGCAAGGGCAAATTCTGCCAAAATCTAGGGAAAAAAATGTCGCCACAAGGGTGGTGAAACACTGAAATAAGTCACCCAGAGAGGCTGTGGATCCCCGTCCTCGGAGATACTTAGAACTTGACTGAGGAAGGCCCTGGGCAGCCTGATTGAGTTGGCTCAGCTTTGAGCAGTGTTGGAATAGATGATCTCTAGAGGCCCCATCCATCCTGAATTATTCTGTGATTCCATGTAATTCCTGGATATTTTTCAGAGCATTCCTTATTGGTCTAACTCTGCTCCTGTTAACATCAGAATATTGAATGTTTTTTTGAAAACTCCATCCCCCAGTCTTAGTAACATATGACCTTAAAGGAAGCAACTTCCTCATTATTTTTCATTCTCTATGCTTTAAAAAAGTGTTTATATGTATTTTTCCTTCTGCTTAAGTCACGATTTTCAGCTAGAGACATAATTACTTCCACAGTATTTCATTGTGATATCAAATAAAGAGGTTGGCATTGAGCCTTTCAAAAGAGGCCCTACCTCTCACTGACATCCCTTCATTTCACACAGATCTACTTCCCTTTCTACATGTTTTTTTAACAGATTGTTTTGGGTTTTTTTGATCTTTAACCTCAACTTCACTCAGATTCTGATCACCTGAGAGAGTGTCACACAGTTCTGAAGAGCCAACGTCACATTTGCTGCTTTTAAGGAAGGACATTCCCTGTTACTTTTTTCCTTTCCCTTCCCCTTTGACAGGTCCGACATTAATCTGACAAGTCACTAACACATCAAGATTTGTTTTTTTAATTTGTTTCATTTTCTGGTCATTTAAAAAGCTGAATTAGCCAGTGCAGAGGCAGAAGAAAGGGCACAAGGAAAAGTAAAAGCCTCTTCAGTATCAGTGAGCCTATTACATTGCCTTGCACTGCTTGGCATAATTTCACCTTTAGGCTGGGATTTGATGATGCAATGACTTGTACAATATCTACAAGGAAGATGCAAATATCTGACCCAGTCATTTACACTGCCCTAATAGTCAATGGGATATGTATCAGTAGATGTTAAAAACAAATCACATGGCTCTTGGTCTACAACTGACATTTGACATGCTTCTTGATGTGTAGATGTGGTGCTGAGGGACATGGTTTAGTGGTAACTTGGCAGTGCTGGTTAACAGTTAGACTTGGTCTTAAAGTCTTAAAGGTCTCTTCCAGCCATAATGATTCTATGATTCTGTGATTAATTTTGAGCTTAACCCCATCTTACACATAAATGAGGCATTTCCAGGTAAGAGAAATGGCCCAAAACATTTTCTTCTCCCCTTATCCATAATTTTGAGAATCAAAGAAATGCCTATTCTTGTATGATTTGAGCAGTGCAACTTGGCAGATTTCCTTTCTTTTTGCCAAAAGAAAAGAAATTTAAATGCAGAGAATTGAGTAAATTAATATTTTCATTTCTATAATCAAATCCTATATTAAAACTGTTCCAGACACTTTCAGAAAAACAAGATAGAAGTAGAATTCAAATACTTTTTTTTTGGGGGAGGGGGGAAGAATTTTTATTAAACTGACTTAAGACAACATATGCAAGCTTAAAAAAATTAGTATATACCTCATGTAAAAATTAGCTTATAGTTATAGTTACATGTGGGAATAGCTCTAGATTTTCATATTTCTTGAACCTCCTAATCAAAAGAGATGAAAAGAGATGAAATTTTTCTTCGCTTTACACCTCCACATTTTGAAAATCAAGATACAAGCTGCTAAGTGTTTACAATCAGTTCTGAAGAGTTTCACGCATGATACCAACCCCTGATTCTCATTTACTGATCACAGCCACCACCACTAATTTCTGGGCAATCATAGGATGCCAAACATCGCTTCCTTAAGTCTTTAAATAATCACCAGTCAAGTGCCTCTCCAAAAAAAGCTCATTATACCTCTAAAGTGTAGTAGTCTGGAAAGATTATGACCAGCACTTTTAAACCTGCCCAGTGATGTCAGAGCTCAAATCACCCACTTTGGGTCTGATTTGCGTAAGTATGAACATTTGCAGTTACTGGACCTGCACACACTCAGAACCACCAAATGTTTCTTGAGGATATGAAAGTTAATTAGGCTGGAATTACACTGACATGACTCACGCTGAGCATCCAAGAGCTGAACCGCAGTTTGACAGGTCAGCCAGTGGCTAAGGAATGAATTCCCGGCACAACTGAGGGTAGTCACCAGATCTGCTTTTAAACATCGTTGTTCATCTTGCTTTAAATGATATGACTATATGGTAATATACAAGTACAGATAACTGCAAAAACCCAACTGAAACACTTCTCTGCCCACACTGTTTTCCTTCAAAAGGTGAGAGGAGAAGAAATGTTGCTGGTATATGTTAGTTACATTGATCAATGCAGACCTGGAAGGTGTTTCGAAACTGCAGTGATGACACAAAAATAACCAGTTTATAGCTATGTAAAATCAATAGCCCTTTTCCAAACCTTTCTGCTTTGCCTCCCGTTTGGATACATGATATTATCCATGTCTCCAGTAAAGGCGACTGATGCTAACCACAGACAAGATCTCATGATTGTCTGCAAGTTTTATACAACTGAGTAATCACATTGAGCCTCAACCAGCACACGCAAGAATGAGTAATTTATTTTCTAAATAGGATGCTAAGAGACAACACTTCCTACAACTATTGTTCTATAAACGTGTGACTTCTGGACATAGAGGTTTTATTGCATAGTCTGAATAGCACCACTTCTGCTAAAGCTTGGGAAAAAAATACTCTCAGGATTGCTCCTGGCACAATAGCATTTTTGATAGAATAGATCAAACAGATGAAAGGCACGAGTCAATTCACATCACAGGCAGAGCCACTTCTCATCTGCCTAAACACACTACGCAGACACGCTTTAAATTATGAGCATTTTGTGTTTGTTTTTTTTGCTTGTTTTTTTTCTTAAATTCTCTAGCAAGTCAATTAACCACCACAAAGATGGCGAAATGAGCATTTGATGGGAACTGCAGGGAGAAGGCAGCAGCTGCTTGACAAAATAAGAACAGAAAACAAATTATGAATCCAGCTTTGCAAAACAGTTAAGCAGACTACCCTACCCCCCCCAACCTGGGGACAAGCCCAGTGTAAAATCTTTGGCAAAAACTTAAAATGGTCTCCACTCCAAAAGTTGGAAAAGCAGCCAGTGTGAAAATACAAATGTATAAAAGTATTTATATAGATATCTAACCTGAAATCAATAGCTGTAACTCAACGCATCTATTTGGTGGATTCATAGTACCTCAGAAGAAATATTCATAATCTGGACCTTAGAAGCCTGTATTTTTGCTCAAAGCCCTAGACATACTCACTGCTAAAATCTTCAGTCATTTTGATAATTGGAAAGCATTCTCTTATGGATGCTGTGGTTTCAGGGATGCTTTAAAAAACTTTTAGCTAAAGTCTTCTAACTACATGTAATCAGAATTATTTTTCCTGACCTAGGTAGGATTATTAATGCTTAGCAGGGTAAATTCTATCCCACACAACTAAAGCTTCTGCTCAGGCTTTCATATTATATTTCAATTACTGCAATTTCTTTTTTTTTTCATTCAATGGCACATAAAATCTTGTTTCACTGAATCTACCCAAAATTAATTTTACTAGATCTTTGCTTTGATCAGCTTTTCCGTGAGACCTAGAAAACTGTAACAGTGTTTAATTTGGCAGTATTATTAGGCTGCAGTCCATCTTGCTGATCATTATTGTCTTACTGTTTCCTTGCACTCTGTCTTCTGCCTCTCTCCAAGCTTCTCTAATCACATCTTGTATGTAAAATATAACCGTTTTGGGCAGAGGTGGCATATAGGTCCTATATTTCTAAAAAAATATGTAGCAAAAAAAGAAGCATGTGATTAAAAGTCACTGGGATAATACAAATAAATAGTAACACCTAACAGCCTCTGGTCTCTGGGATAGAGGGAGCTCTTGTTGGAAAACTGCTTCTATATAGATTCATGTGTGCGAGCACACATCGTACACCTATATGAATAATGGGATATACTTTACACCATCTTCTCACATTTAGCCAAACGGACACAGTCAAATATTATTGTGCAAATATTTAAAGATTGTTTAATCCGAAGAAAAACATCACATTGGAGAGCAATGTGTTCAAGCGCTCGCAGCGCAACCCAGCTCTGAAACATCTGATGGGTTTGTAACAGACTGTGTCATTACAATCCAAAAAGCTGCGAACGGGAACATCTTGTTGATTTTATTTGCGATAGACTTGTTGATGGATCGTGAGGGCTGACTGAAGGAGATGATTGTTATTTTGTGAGCAGGATTTGTACCTGTGTGCGGAGTAGCAATGACCATCTAGACTGAAGCCCAGAGAGTCTGAGCCAGGAGCCTGTAGCCCCTCGCATGCCACAGGCCAGTGTCAACCTGGAAATCTCCAGTGCCCTTTGGAGATGCTGGTTTCTGCGGCGTCCTGTCATAACAGGAACACTAGTTTTGGAGATGAATGAGAAATCCCACCAGACATCCTAGACTGCTGAAGACGACTGTAGAAACATCATGCCTGTTAAATATTTCAGTGATAGGATGCATGGGAATGGTTCAAAGAAGCACCAGGGGAGGTTTACGCCGGACATTATAGAATCATAGAATCACAGAATGGTTAGAGTTGGAAGGGACCTTAGACATCATCGAGATCTGACCCCCCTGCCATGGGCAGGGACACCTCCACTAGAGTAGGTTGCATAGAAAGCATTTCTTTACTGAGAGGTGGTCAGAGAGTGGAACAGGCTTTCTGGAGAGGTTGTCAGTGTTTTGGCGGTGTTTGGACAATGCCTTAACTTTTGGTCAACCCTGTAGTGGTCAGGCAGGTGGACTAGATGATTGCTGTTGGTCTCTTCCAACTGAAATTATTCTATTCTATTCTATTCTATTCTATTCTATTCTATTCTATTCTATTCTATTCTATTCTATATTCTATTCTATTCTACAAACCCAGGTTTTTACTTGCAAAATACATCTCCATTTAAAAAAATCCACATCCCACCCCCCAAAAAAATGGGTTTCAAACTCCACAATGAGTCAGGCAGTATCAGATGGGGGGTAGGGTGTGCTTGAGCCTTCATTATCGAGAAGAGAGCCTGATACAGTGCTTTTTTTATGCTGAAGCACAACCTAAAGTGTATATGGAGAGTGTGTTGCCATAGGAACTACTTTGCTGAAATGAGTAGGAGAAGTGCAGGGAGGGAACGATGCCTTTAATGAAAGGGGGGAAAGTACTGAATACTACCGTGTACGAGAAGCTGTTGAATTTGTAAGATATTAGCCAGATGTTAATAAGGTGATTAAATTCAAAAAACCATAGCAGAAAAGGTAAACATAATCCACTGACTAATTGGGAGGAAAAGAGATCATCGTAACAGAACAAAACGAAGTCTTGTCAGCTTTCTGCACATACGGCTACCCAAGTGCCAACAGAAAACTAGAACAGCATTTTTATGAGATTGGCTCTGAACCAAGATGACATGTAAACTTTGTAACACAAGCAAAAGGAAACAAAAATTAAATCACTACTACTTTTGATTTTCTCACAGTAACAATGTAAAAAAACAATTCAGAAACCATCTCTAAATTAGGTAATTTCTAGAATTCAGTCACTTAGCCCACATAGCGGGTAGTACAGTTGGCTAGTATCGAGTTGGCTAATAAAGAGTGAAACCAGGGATGAATTCCCTTGTTATATATCCCTTTGGACTCCACAAGATGAAGAGTGTCGCCCTCTGCTTCAGTTGCAGCAGTAAGGAAAAAAGCACCTCTAAAACACTGTTATCATCGATAACCACGTTAGTAACGGTTAATAGCTCGAGGCTGACTAAAAGTAGAGCCCCGCTGTGCTGTGAATTATATACCTAGAGAATAGCTGCCTCCTCCTTAGAGATAAACAGATGAAAAAGGCACAGGCTGGAAAGAGAGAGTATAACATGCAGAAACAAATATCAATTATCTTGGTATCTCTTGGGCAGAGAGTTAATTAATGGGCAGAGAAGAACACAGGGCCTTTGAAGGGATAATGAGGGATGAGGTGAGGATTAACAAGGAAAGTGAAAAATCCTGGAGCAAAGATTGAGCAGAATGACCTGGTGAAGGGAGAGGGTAGGAGATGAGGAGATTCACTCAGAACTGCAAGACCAGCAAAGGGCTGGAGATGTCCATGTGGGCATGTGTCCATGTGTCCAGCTCAGGGATGCTGGTGAGACGGAGACCCCCAGCTCACTCCTCTGGGCTGCTGCTGTCTCCTCTGGAGCAGGAGAGAAGAGATGCGAGGCAGGACTTGCCCGCTGGCAGAGTGGGGAGGTGGGATTCAGGCCGGAGAGCGGAGGAGGCTCAGTGGTCCTGCTCTGCTCTGCTCTGCTGCAGCAGCCAGCTCAGGACAAACCCTGGTAGCAAGTGTACCTGGAGCTTCCAAATTAAAACATACAGGGCTCTGCCCTAATATGATACAAGGTTAATGAGCATGCAGGAAGAATCTCTTTGCTTGCAGTAAAGGAAACACCCAGACACAGAATATTGGGCGATCTATTTGTAATGCCATAAGGGTTGGTTACATAGTTTTGATTTATTCCTTATATAATAAAGGAAATGCTAGAACAGTGGCTACAAAATGCATTGCAATAATATACATTTTAGTGTTTTTTTTTTTTTTTGGTGGTAATAGTTATACAAATAAAACTGTTAAGATTAAATCAGATTTTATTAGTTCCTTTTAAAAGTGAGCTCTGTTCTTAAACTGTAATCTGCAAACTAAATCTGGAATTCTTTATATAATTATCAGGCAAAACTTTAATTTTAGATCACAATGTGCGAAATAAATACTAAACGAAACCTTAAGTTATACTGTCTACTTCTACTATAATTTTATGTTCACTGTAGAATATATGTTGTCTGAATCACAGCACTCGAATATATAGATTAAAATAATATCAGATATATTGATATATTTGAAAATATATTAAAATGCATATTTATTTAAATAGATGTATAAAGCAAAGAATCGGAATAATTTCTTAAACTGTGTGTTATCGTTAAACTATGTGAGGTGCAAATAAAAAGATCCTGTAGTTTAAGAAGTGCAGAGAGGAGATTCAATCTGTATTTTATACAGGGAAGTAAGGGAGGAGAAAAGAAAAGGGTTGTACAGGCCTTAAATAGCTACGTTAGCTGCTCAAATTTTCAAGGCAACAAACCATTTGAAGTCACGAGGCTTTGGCAATTTACAAACACTAACCATCTGTTCTTCAGCTTCCAGAAATCAACTGCATTGAAAAGACACCCAAACCCCATATGAAACAATGTGCTACAAAATGTGGGAGTCACAGCCAGGAACATCAGGAAGGAAAGAAGGTCACAGCAAGGACCAATGGTAGTTTCTCACATTTCGAAGATCCCTTTTGGTTTCCCACAGTGACGTGAGAAGTTTTATTCCTGGGGAGCACGTACCCTTTCTCATTAACTTCCATGCTTTTAAAGGTCTGGAAGACTTCATCAGTACATCTGCATCTTACATTGGAGATTATTTCCCACCTGATTTATTTTTCTTTTTAACTGTACATTTCAAAGTATTGTTATAATTTCCTTTCCAAAACCTGGGATAGAATTTAAAATAGTAATGAAATAACTCAGTCTTGGTAAACTATAATTCCCATAGCCTTATTGAATTAGCATTATCAGTTGGTGTTTCCAAAAAGAACTGACATTAGAAAGGAGTATGTTTGCAGCCTTTCATTTCAGAAAGATACTCCATTGTAAAAGTTTCTCGACAAGTATCTGAAACTGGTCAGAATAAATTGCCTTAGGGTGCCTCTAAACTACATCTTTATCTATTATTGACTATCCATCCAGTCTAATTTGGGATTAATTTTTTCCCCTGTAGTTCCATATGAAGAATTTACATTTGCATGTTTGCTGTGATTGCAGTAAAAGCTCACTGACCTGCATGTAAAAGAAACAGCCACTCCAGGGCAAAAAAAACAGCTGTAGAAAAATGACTGCCACATACATACCCAAATAATTCATCATGTTTAATGTCATTATCATAAATCCCATGGAAAGGAATAATCCTTTGCCACTTACAAAGTGTTGCCCTCAGCAGAAATTTTAACAGTGAAGTTAATACAAGGCACATCACTGTACTCCACGAATCCCTCATCTAAATTTCTCCACTGGAAATTACAAGTTACAGACAAGACTCCAGGGGTCTTAGGAAGAAGAAGAAAGCCCCTCAGAGCCAAAATCAACAGCAGGAGGATTTTGCAATAAAACTCAAATATTAAGTAAGAGTACAGTAGTTAACTGAGACTACAGTGTGGTATAACTGGAACTGATTTCCTATCACAACTAAACATATGTACTAATATAAGTCAACAGCCACAGGACAGATTTCCCTCCTCATCCCTTGTAAAGAGAGATTGGCATCTCTCCAGGAGAGCAGACCCATGCAACACTCTCACTGTGCCAGCACTGCCACTAAAATGGCCAAAAACTTCCCTAGTGGAGGTTTAGCACAGCAGCCTATCCCATTGAAACCTCCCTGGCCAAGGGAAAGTCACAAAATATCACCTCTTTGGCTCCCCTGGCTTCAGTTAGAAAGAGCTCATCCCATTGGGAAACATATAAAAGTCCTGTCTTTAAATGACCTTTCATTTGAGGTGAATTTGCAGGAGCTGCACCACAACCCATGACTGGACAGATAACAAACTGTGATGACCTTTCCCATCCTCTTCATTTGTCTAGATAGAATTTCTGCTTCTCAGGACAGGGCTTGTCTAGATAGATGGTTTTATTCAACTTATTTTAGTGCATTTTAAAAAAAGGAAAGCACTATATAACAATAGCTGTGCTTCTTTATTCCAGCCTTTCTAGTTGCTGCCCTTCCTCCCCATGTATTTTTTAATTGTGTGTTCAGCTGTGATCTGTGTTTCATAGGTCTACAAAGCATCATGGATGCTCATGGCATGGCTTGAGCATGCAGAAATAATTGCGCTATTAGTATCTTCTGCCACCATAACCCAATTTCATTCCTTGAATCTTCATTCCTGGAGGTATTTAAAAGATGGGTAGACATGGTGCTGAGGGACGTAGTTCATTGGTGGTTTTGTGAGTGCCAGGTTGATGGCTGGACTCGTGATCTTAAAGGTCTCTTCCAACATGGACCAACTTCTGTGACTCTATGACAGACCCCTACTTGCTCTGAAGCTCTGTGAGCCAGCCAGATGTGAACCAGCTCTGAAGTAACAGCTACTGGTAGTCCTACTCCACCTTGGCATCTACCAGTGCTTCTAAGAGGAAGGATTATTTGCCTGTCCACAGTGCTCTGTTAATGTTCCTCTGCAGCTTTTGAGGTAGAGCTTGCTGCTACTCCATTCCTTTGGGGTGGCCAGTGCAGCCAGTGTGACCTTGGCCTCTGTCTGGGCACGTTCCCACACCTCAAGGTACACTAGCACTGCTTCTCCACTCCAGGAGGCCAGCTCCAAGAGATCACCTACAGAAAACAGCCAAACAATTCTTCCTATGTTTTTTCTTTATTTTCTTTTTCTAAAGAAGTTTAGTTTTGTGTTGGATCTGCTCCTTGGGCATCACTCAGCCCTAAACTAGTTGTTCTGGCATCGTTAGGCAATTTGTAAAATAAGCCTTGGATGTGTTTCATAATCAGTAGAAATGCACTATATAGTTGCTTATCTCTCTAATGCCCGCAAAAAGAAAATTAAATAAAGTTACCTTTATTTTATACAGCTAAAATTAGGGGAGATTAATACTATCATCTGTGTTACTTTCTTTCTGCTGCTCTTGGTATTACTTTGTGTATCAGAGAAACTTCTGGAAGTATTCATGTTGAAAGTGGTACATTTTCCCAAAAAGACTCAGTTTCAGCTAATTGGGATAATTTCATTTTTAAAATCCTTAAGAATTCTGATCTGTTTTACTTGGAATTATCTTTTTTATTATGATTTTTCAATGTTTTTATCTTCAGTAGTAATTACTAGTGGCTCCTCCTTAGCTTTGCTTTCTAGTTTTTTGATCTCAACAGTATGCAGAAGAAAACTTATTTCCCAGAAGGACCTAGTAACTAGTATGAGTGATATAATCAGGAGAGTTTCTAAGGAAAAGGCAATCCTGTTTATGCAATTAATAACAATTTTGTGAATTTGAAAACACTGTTTCTGAGGGCTGGTTCTCCTCCAAGAAAGAAAATTAATGAGAAACACAGCAATTAGCAATCATGAAAGGATTAATTTCATGAAATGACAAAATATGAATGTAGGTGAACAATAAAGGCTGCCTTGCAGTGCCATACATTGGCACAGCGTAAAGTAGGGGGGAGGACTCCCATTGTCTGCAGTTTATCTTTGATCTTTGTATTTCCCCATGAAGATTGAACATTCTATAACTCTGATTCTCTTGAGGGTTTTATTGGAAGGTACCAGGCTCTAGGTGAACTTAATGGAGAGAAAAGAAAGAGGAAAATTACATTGCTAATGAACACAAACGGGAAGTGAGAAATCGATTGCAGTGATTGTAGCTGAGGGTTGTAGCCTCCACCGGCGATGCAGGACCAGCCCTCAGCTGGCCTCTGCCTGCTCCTTCTCTTTGCTTCCTACCAGCTCGTAGGAAGGAGTCTTTAAGCAGAGAGTGCAGCTTATTTGCAGGGGTGGGAAGGGCCAGGACCCACATGGGATTTGTGTGTCCAGCAAAGATACACAGTAAAGTTCAGGATCTGCATCTCTGACATCTGCTTGGAGAAGAGCTGCATCCCCCATATGCCTTTTCTCCTCTCCCTTTCCCTCCTCGCTATCTGCTTTGCCACATCATGACTTAATACTCAGATTATTCCCTTCTTTCTGTATTTTGTTCCTCCTCATACTCTTTCTTTAGGACTTAGTATTCCTCCATTTCCCTTTCCTACAAGGAAGCACACAGAGCTTTTCCACAATTACCTCTCCCATAACATCCAACTGAGACAAGCTGCCTGATTTCACATGACATCCAAATGTCTTTAATCTCAAATCACCCCCTAAAATTACTCTTCCTCATAGCATACACAAGTATGTCTGCTTAGCCTGCATCTCACTGAAAACAAGGGCTAACTACATTTTCACCAAAAGAAAGTATTCAAAGAAATAAGTAATTCAATCAATTATATCTTCATTAAGGTTTTTACTATTTCCTCATTTTATTAATGTTAGAGGCAATGTTTTTTTTTATGTAATTTAGTTGACAAACAATTTTAGTTTGCTAAACCATCACAGCTAGATTTTCATGTCATCTGTAAACTAGTTAAAGCTGATACAGAAATATAACAGATGCATGGAAACCTATGGTCTGATTCAGATCTTGAATCAGAAACTTCTGCCTTCTTGACTGAATCATACACTAACATAAAGAACAATGTGCACTTTCTGATTTACCAAAAGAAAAATATTTCTATCCTTTTATTCCACCTAGACTTTATTCATAACTCATAATCATCGTCTAATTGCAGTAAACAAACAAACCCCAGGCTCACTGAGACTAAGAGCACAGAACCAGAAGCAGGGATACTTCAAAAGGGCTCTCTAGTGATACAAAAATAAGATTTAGAAGTGGAATAGATAGCGATGACTCAGTGCCTTCAAAGAGTCAGTCTGCAATTACGATCCCTGCACTTGGAATGAATGGGGACAAAAAAATAAAAAGACTGGCAATAGTCCAGACTGTCAATCTAATTCTGTGTCAGCCCTGTTTCCTTGTGCTTGATGGCCATGTCAGCTGATGGAAAATACAACACTTTCTCCCACAAGTGCACGTGACAACGTTTCTCTGTGACTTAGAAGACTTAGAAGTCACTGATGCGCCCACCAAAAAAATATGACCAAGCCTTAAGTGAGGTTAGCTTATGAGAATCTCTCTGTTGATAATCATATAGACATCGATGTAATGCTATAATAATATATTATAGCATTTACCCAAAATAAGATCCAATGAGTTTGCAAGATCTTCCATTTCCCCCAGTTTTCTATGCAACGTTATGTTGTCTTTAACTGATGGTCTGATTAGTCATTCCATTGTCTCAGACTGTAGCTGTGAGTCTCTCTGCTTATTACTGGAGTCTCTGTGAGATTTGCGAGCAGAATCAACAGCAAACTTTAAATTAGTCATTATAAACAGAATGGCAGCTAATTTGAGATCTTGAGATCAAACAAATTAAATCTTATTTTCAGAGTTAGTTGAAGTCTGATGTCTAACAAAATTTTAGCAACAGATTTAGGAGTTGCACTAGCTACATATTTAGGAGACAATTATTTTAAAGGTGACTGAACACCCTCTCTATAGTAACAGACAAAAAAGCTTAAATCTGTTCTGTTGAAGAGTGGGGAATCTGCCTTTTCTTAGTTCTCTGCTTCTGAATGTAGCCAGGGAAATCTAGAGGACAAATTAAAAATATTAAAAAAAAAAGGAAAAAAAAAAAGGAAGAGACAAATGGATGACTTCTCGCCTTGGTTCTCCATGACTTTATGTGGCAAGCTGGCTCAGCCAAAGAACCCATTTCTCCATACTGTGCCTTTCCAAAGCTGTAGAAATGGAATCCAGTACCTGTAGCCATGCAGCAGAGAGGAAGCCCCATGCTGACAGGTATCTGCTCGGTTACTGTCTCCACACAGTTTTCAGATTTCAGTTTTCTTTTTCAATTCATTAGGGGACAACAAAACAAAAAACCTGTTTTGAGTGTGAAGTCATAGCAAAGATAGACATCAAATCGCACCAACTATCAGTATATTGACAGTCAATGAGGTAAGACTTCTAGGAATTTGGACTTTTGGTCACAATAAATGCCATCTTTGTATTCTGGTTCATGGTTGCTTTCTGGAGCAATGCTATTTGCACTTATCAAATGTTGTGATCACCATGGCAACTCCCCACTCATTTTTTCTACTATTTTGCTTGTCAATCTGTTAGAGGTACGGAGTTTCAAGGCAAAATCCGGCAAAAGGCTGAGCAATTTTAATATCTTTCTTGTGCTCCAAAAGGGGATGTTCTCAGCACCTCCACAGAGCAGCTCAGCCCCTTACCATGGGTGTCATCCTGCACTGCTTTGCAGTCAGAAAGAGTCTGCCTCAAGTTCAACCAGGGTGAGATACAAGTAGTCATTTATACACATATGTAATTTCATTATCTATGTTACAGTAGCCCCAGATGCCCCCATCATCATGGCATTAAGACATCACTTAGAGCTGGTAATTAATTAATTTAATGTATTTTTAAAAACAAGGCTGCTAGGTTCTTTTGCTCTTCTGTCATTTGTTCCTGTAGCATGAAGGATGTCATCTCCTTCCTTCCGCCCATCATCGTGACATGGGAAGAGCAGTGGAGAAGGTGTAGGAGTATTTTGCTCTGACTGCATACTACTTTCTCATCTACAGCAATTCACAGTCAGAACGCTCTAAACCTGCATTGACCTGTCACAGTTTATCTTCTCTGATTTCTTACTCGTCACAGGAAAACGGAAAAGAGATGAACATAATGAGGGAAATGAAATGAAATGAAGCCCTCAATCCAAACCTGTCCAGTACAACTATCACTTCTTCCAAGGAGATAAGCTTCACAAAGACATGCCCTGAACTCCACATCTCCGTCAACACTCCTCCAGGATCAGTCTACAGGTCAACCAGAGATGTGTGTGCCACCCACACAGCCTCGTGCAATTTGTTCATGTGCCACTAACAGAGGTAGCATGTGCTTTAGTGCAGGCTCAACAAGATGACCTGAAAAATCATAGGAACAATATGTCAAACTCAGGTGAGCAGTCGGCAGCAGAGCTCATAGCTAGATGGAATCTATGCATGCAGGCTTCTCATGCCTTTGGATCAGGTGTTACCTGAGTGGTTATTGTTTCTTCTACCCTTCTATGTTGTATGACTGGGAACTAAGGAGCGGGAACTTCTACATGGGAGATTTGTCCACCCAACACAGGATAGGACCTCCATTATCTAAACATAAATATAAATATAAATATAAATATAAATATAAATATAAATATAAATACAACTCAATTGGTATGCAATTATGTTGTACTTATTTGTTACACACAATGGTTGAACTCTCTTCTGTCTTATGGTTGTTTCTAAGCCTACAAGAGCTCATTTTGTTTTAATGCGATTAACCACAAATAGCTCCAAAACGCTGAGGAAGTCTTCTCCAAAACTCAAGTTTAGATGTCGTCAGATTAAGTCACTCAGCCATCACTGAAGATTATAACATTATTTGTTTGGGGATTTGTAATATTTGGAGCCTGGACAAGTATGAAAGAAAGATGCAGTTTTTCAAACTTGAAAAAGTGATGAGAAATTGCTGGATTTAACTTTTTTACCAATCTTTCTGAAAAACATGATCTTACGTATTTAACACAAATATGGTATATTTTGGACCAGAAGGATTTTGTTATGAAAAGTTATATAAGTTAAAGCAGATGCTAGAATTCAACAGCGACCAGAACATTTGATGTGTTGACATGGTAGAATAATGAGTTGATGTATTATAATACAGATGAATAATTAAGAAGACAGAATTTGTGATATCAAGCTAGAATACTGATTTAGGTTTAATGCTGTAGCTTTGAAAATACCAGGTGTGATATTCATATTGAAAAGTGTGCTTGCCCAGTTCCTAGCAAACAAGCATCAAAAGGCTGCTTGCAACTCAGTAATGCCATATATCAAAAGAAAAGCCCTGGATACCTTGCCAAGCATCTAAATGTTTGAAATGGGAAATTTCCACTCTGTGTTACAAACTGATTGGTAAACTTACTGCAAAATCATACTTGAAATACCTGAAAAACAGCAATCTGCATTATCCCCCAACCATCTCATTGCTGTCACCTGTATTTCATCAATCTATTACAACAGACCACCCTCATTCTCAACTTCTGGTCACGGAAAGTACAAAAGACAATTAAATGGTGCTGTCAGGGCTCAAACTTGAGCCCTTCCAGTGATGAAGACTCACTACATATTGGGCTGTACTATTGAGAGCATAGCAAGTGGGTTAAGGAAAGGGATTAATCCCTGCTATGCAGCTTCATGAGGAATCTGGAATACTGTCCAGTGTAGAAGGACATAAATAAAAAGGAGAGCATTGGGCTGAGAGCAGGAGAACATGATATACAAGGAAATGTTGAGTGAGCTGGGTTAGGTTGAGCTGGAGAAGAGACCTAAGTGCTTTCTTCAGCTACCAAATAAGTGGATACAAAGAAGTCAGAGACAAACTCTTCTTGGAGCTACTCCATGACAGGACAGGAGGAAATGGACACAAGGTGCAGCAAGGAGAATTCTAGTTAAGCACAATGGAAAAAAATTAGTTGGTGTAGTCAAAAAATGGAATAGGTTGTATAGTCCCTGCCCTTGGAGATCTCTCAAACCGCCCAGATAAGGCCCTGAGCAACCTCATCTCATTTTGAAGGTAAGGGCTTTGAGCAGGAAGATGACTAGATGATTTCCAGAGGTCCTTTCCAACGTAAAATATTCTGTGATTCTACAAAAGCAATGTTTCAACTGAAATGAAATTATCGACTATTACCAAGTTGTCTCTGAGCAGAATTATTTTTTCAAAGTTTAAAAATAACTGAATCACCCATTAGAATATGACCAGGTATGGAATGTGACATATGTGCCTCGTGTCCTGAATGGTAACAGCTGTGATGCTGTCATACAAAATAGTTGCGGGTCCAGCACAGCACCAGCATCCCGCCGAGGCACTGCACGTTTGGTACATGCCGTACCTGTTCTGCAGCAACCACTCAGTGGGAATTCCATTTCTAGGCTTCCATTTAGCTTTTGAAAATGCCTTTATCAATGAGAACTAAGCTCTTATTCTATGTATATTAGAGGAGATAGTAAAAACTGAGAAGAGGCAAAAAAATGTGCAATCATTTTACTGGAACTGGAGGAACTGGAGACAGAAATATGACAGATATTTCAAAAACAAAGGTAAGACTTTTGTTTTGCTTTGTTGTTTTGGGTTTTTTTTTTTTTTTTGTTACAAGAAAGTTATCCTTTTGCTTCTCAGGAGCCTAGGGAGAGTGAGGGTTAATGCAGGAACTGTAAGAAGGATAAGGAATTGTTTACAAAGAAGATGGCAGTGGACTGGTCTGCAAAGAAAATCATCAGGTTGGAGTCTCCTAAGGCCAGGCTGTGGGACCTGTCTTTGAGCACAGAGAGAAGTGCCCTCATGAAGCTTGCTCAGGATGCTTCACCGCAGGAAAGCTGAGTAGTGCGGCACGGAGATGTGTGGGAACATCAGAGAGGAGAAGCTGGAGCACCTCACTGACTTTGCTGACAGACTCCCTGAAGTTTGGAAGAACTTGAAGCAGATACTACCATTGTTGGAGGGGATATCGGCTGGTTTCAAAATCATGTTCTAAATATTGTCCTCAACTCAGAGGATATTACATCCTAAAGGGATTAATTTTAAGATCAGATGCACAGACTGTTATTTCAGATCTCTAAGTTTTTTTACGCCTAGTTACCTCAGTTTTGAAGAACGGTGACAGCTAACATGAGTTGTTATTCTTGTTTTTCTTGGCAGGAGTCTTGCAAACCCATACCACAGTTGGCTGCGTACGGCACTCTTCCCCACACTGAGTTTCACCTCTTGTTAACTGAGCTGTTTTTTTACCCCTTTGTTCTGTTGGAGAAAGATTGACTGTGCTCTTAGGGCTGGGCAAAGACAGTACCAAGTGTGAGTAACGTTATAAAGACCACAGTCTGACTTGAATGTTTTCCTGGATGATAAATGCAGTGCATGCTGCTTTGATGGGGATCAGGTAGATATTAGAATTTGCAGGCTGCTCTAAAAGCAAAGTGCATGTTTGCAGCAATCAAATACCAGTTCTGATTATGCCTTCAGTATGGTTCCAGCAGGGGCACAAATTTACAGGATTTTTGAAAACACATATCTATTTGTTCAGGAAATAAGGACAAGAAAAATGATAACTAAAAATCTCAAGATTACTATGTTCAGAAGAACACCACTTTATTACAGCACACTGCACCTAACCTAATAAGCAACTACAGTAAGAGCTTCTTGTGAAGAATTTTTTTTTTTTAAAATAGCATTTACTATGTTTTCTTTTATAAGTGTTATTTGAGGGGCCAAAATAATGTTGAGAAACAGGATGCCTGAATTTTCTTTCTATTACTTTTGCTGAGTTTGGGCAAATGGCAGTCCTTTTGCTCCCTGTCTTGCTAAAATAACAATTTTACAGGCTTCTTACAAAATTTCATTGCTCTGTAGTTGCTAGAAGCCTTTGAAATGTTCAGATAAAAATTGTTACTGAAAATTTAAGAATTATGGTTATTATGACAAACACCTACCCATTTACTTTCTAGAAATATATTTATCAGATATTTACTGTACTTGCATAATTTTCAAATGCTTCATGTGAGAAAGCAACAGATCCATTACACATACATATGGATGTATGAAGTCTTTGAAGAATTACTGGATGCTTAGGAGGTCTGGGCACTGCAATTCTTGCTACTTAAAATGGGATCAATTTCTTTCTCAGCTTAAACTGAGAAAGATTTTAAATTTAAGAGCTGACTGTATTCAACGGCAGAACCCCCACCCCCATAATTCAGAGGAATGAAAACAGTTTCAAACTGAATCAGAATACAATACAATAAAGCCAAATTCAAACCTTCTTCCAGCTAATTATACTGCCACAGATGGAGGTATGCAATTTACTGAGCATCTGTGCATAGCAAAATTTTGGACAACGTGGGTGGTGCAACTTTTAAATCATACACATGCTGTGACTGAAGCAAAGCAAAAAGACTCATTGATGAGAGTTATTTTATGATTTCAAACAAACCCAAAGTATTGAATTTCATAGTGCAATTAAATGCATAAAAACACAGTGGAAAGTCAAGTGCAAACCTGGTTTCACATTGGGAATTAGAAAAACAAATGTGTCCTTTAGGCAGAATTCCTCTCCTTTCGTGTAAGTCGCAGACAGACTAAAAAAGAAACATCTAGATAAAAACCTGGTGAGAAGCAGAGCTGGTCAAAGAGCAGCAAATCCTGTTCACAAACAGCATGCCTTCATTAGAAAATGGACTGGTCTTCTTGGCATCTTTGCTCTCTTCTAGTATTTACTGCTTGCAGATTTCTTAGAGCTGCAGTTTTTTCAGCTTAACTCTTCAGCTGGGGAGCTGCTACCAAAAGATTCTGATCAGACATGTAAGCAGTGCCTCCTTCAGTTAACCCCTGCTGTTTGGACCTGCTGTGGCTCAGGCATCCCAATAAAACTTGAAATGCAAGGAAAGAAAGAGAAATATGTGACCAAATATGCCCAAGCAATTATTTGGTATCTAAATCTCTGAGTTCTATTAAATGAACACATGCTACTAAACCTATGTCACTGAACTTGATACAATAAGCTCAGAGGATGTTTTGTGTCTCTGGTATTTTAAGTAATATTTAACGTGAGTGCATGTATAGCCCTCCCTACAAATTTACCTCAACGATCTAATACACCTGATAGGGGCATCAAGCATACCTTGTCTGTGTGATGAAAACTAAATGCAAGAAGGAAAAAAAAAAGCCACAAAAGTCACAATCCCACGATGTCTGCACTATCACCAACTGAATTTTATGGATGAATTTTATTTATGGAGCAAGAAGAGGGTAAACAGTTACCTTTCCAACCAACCAGCTACTGCTTGTGCTACAGACTTTCTGCTGCTGTTAGGGGTTGTTGCTGGCTTTATGCCTGCTGTGGGAGGACAGATGAGATTTGATCTGGCATCGCTAGGACTCGGGCACATAGAGGGCCATACCAACACAAAACCGGTCAAATTTTCTGAATACGATTGAATCAGCAGCCCAGGCTTACAGGGCATCAGCATTTTCCATCATCTTGCAGCAGGGAGTTTGGTCCAGTACACAGAGCCCTACTCCCTCCAACATCAAGCCACAACCTGTGAGGCCACGTGATGCCACAAGGACAGCACCCTCTTTGCTCAGGGCAGACCCTGAATCTTCCCAAGTTCCCACAGGAGTTACTACTTTCCTCAAGTACTCTTAGGAAATAGGACTTCCACAAATACTATGTCTGTGCAGAAAATGAGGACAGCTTAGCTGAAAGGGGGAAGGGTTATGTCATTCATTTGCTTGTAACAACAGTAGGAAACTAAAAATATGTTTATGCACAATAAGTCATGATGGGCTTGTTTCCCATCTGCTCCCATGACAAATACGCTTCCACACGGCTTTTCTGCCTGTCTTCATTTATGCAGCCCTCGCTGAAGCTTCGGTAAAAGGTTAGTGGATCCCAGAGCAAGGAGTCTGTACCAACAAGCACATCTCTTGTCCCTAGTACTGTGTTCCTGATTTTGATGGAAAGCTGAGTTCTCATTGTCCCTGCTCTTGAGGTTCACCTTTGCTACAGTGCCAGGTTTTATTCCTCTTCATCTGCCTCATCCCTCACCACAGTTCAGTTTCCACGGCTGTGGATCTCACCCTACTTGGTGCTGAGACAGAGAAGGATCAAGATCTGAAGCACAGGAATTACAGCTGTAAGGAGTAGTACTTGTGGTCCTTCTTCTCCCTCACACAGACACTATTTACTTCCTTTACTAGAACAGAAAATGCAATTTTGCAGGGTTTTTTCTCACTGGATTTTTAGCCTGGTCCCATTTTATGTCCAATATTTTCCCATCCCATGGCTGGAACAGCTTGGATGTTCCCCAGTCCCATTCCCTTCACTCTGGAGCAGCAGAAATGAATCTTACTGTCCTGAGAAGCCCTCAGCTGCCTCTGGAGATGAATGCAAGCTAAACAAAGATTAAGCTAGCTACTTAATGAGCTTAGTGAGGAAAAAGCAACAATACCAGGATACAGAGATGACCTGCCATAAAAATCAAGCAGTGAATTTCATATAATTGCCTGAATACCTCCTGTCATTAGCTGGCAAACAATACAGAGCTATCCAGTGATCGCAAAAATCTGTTCACTGAACTGTATCAAGTATGAAAAAAATCATAAACACTGTCATCTGACTGCAAACATTTAATGAAGAGAAACAAGCCATATTTTTTTCCCAATAAATTGTTTGCCAGTAGAAATTTGTGATAATGCAGCTATAGAAGTAATACACAATATCATCTTTTATGTGAAGAAAATGACGTGGGTCCATCCAACGTCATCATATTAATTGATTAAGAAAAATAATTAATGGTTTATCCAAATGTATCAGTGTCAATGCAAAGATCAATAAAGGTACAAAGCTTCAAGCACCATCTACACATCCATGGTTACAAGCCAAAAAGATGAAGCTACTCTGTATCTGGCCAGAGCACAGTCTTTGTGAAAGAAAATTCTGTGAAAAGCTGTAAAAAGGCTCTCAATATCTATTTTCATAGTGGTTAGGTTCCTCTATATATTTCATTAACAGCACCTAGTCTTTCTCCCTCCTTGGAGTCTAAAAATTAAAGTAGCCTGATGATAATCCACATGAAATGGAGACCGTGCTGCAGAGCAATCATCTTTAAGTATGACAATACTTCCAAGAACTTTCAGGTAGTTTTACATATTCTAAAGAGGAGAAGAGTAGTTTTGTATTTGGGTCATTGTACTGGTTGTGATGGCTATACTGAGCATTTTCTTGAAGGGGTATGTAAACCCCAAATTTCATAGGATTTCAGCACTCAAATTTAGAAGAAAATATTTTTGAAGGCCTCAGTCTAGTGAGGTAAGATGTTGCTAGGTATATCACTACACATCCTGACATTTGAAATCTGGCCCTGATATCAGTGCTTTTATGAATGGTGTGTGCCTTTGAAAAATTAAGACTTTCTCATGATAGCGGCTAATCTGCACTTTAGTTTTTAAAATGCCACTTTCAGTGTTTTAATGTGTTAATTTAAAAAAAACCAAACAACCAAACCCACCACAAAACAAAAAACCAACCCAAGACCTAATATGTAATATACAAAGTTTGGAAATGCTCTGTAACCTACCCGGGAAGAAGCCAAGAAATGGCTTGAAATACCCATGATTATTTTTACTGTACTTACAGATGCTTAGGAGTTTGCGACACCTTCCATTCAGTGTGATCACCTGGGCTATAAAGAGAGTATTTAGGACTTCATGGCCCTATATCTTTTATGCGTGAATATGGTTTCTTTTAGTACCTTGCAGTGTCTGACGTGGTCTCACCATGTCATGGGATGGTCTGCAAGCTCCACCTTGCCCAGATCAGGGCTGTCTCATGGGTTAGAGACAGTCAGGCAGCAGGGAATTTGGAAGAAACTGAAGGAGGTGGGAGAGAAAGCAGGAAGGCATAGAAGAGGTTGGAAAGTTGGGAAGGGCTAGTAAAGGTTGATGTTCACTCCTTGACTCCCAGTCTGATTGCTCTGCCCATGAGGGCTTCGTTCCAGGGAGGCGTTGAGTCCTGAACTGCAGGGTGGACCCAGAATCAACATGAGGACAGGCTACATGAGGGAAGACTAGAGAAGGTTGTAAGGAAGACAGCACAGCTTTGTGTTGTCCCTCAGGGCACTGTGTATCTAGGAAGGGATCAGATAAATCAGACTAAATGCTAGAACTATTCCTCTTTTCGTTCCAAATCATAGGCTCCCACTACTTCAGCTTTCTCACCTGTGACACAAATTGTTTCATCCATCTGCATA
The DNA here is from genome assembly GCA_026546715.1 of Gallinago undulata. Taxonomy (NCBI): domain Eukaryota; kingdom Metazoa; phylum Chordata; class Aves; order Charadriiformes; family Scolopacidae; genus Gallinago; species Gallinago undulata. Next base: position 204,470,520 of record JAOTQQ010000001.1, on the reverse strand, counting down.
GATGAGAAAATGCCTCTTGGGGTTTTGTAAAATGCCTTAAGACCCCTGGCTGAAGGGCTGTGCAGAAATGCAAACCATTTTTACCTTCCCCTGAAACACTGCACTGTAATTAGTAGGCAAATGCAGAGAAGCTGAAAGGCTTGTATCAACCAGTAAATCCTTTCTTAAAAAAACACTACGTCAGCATCCGAAATGTAAGTAAAAAGATAAAACTGTTGGTCGAGGAACACTCATGGAAGCAAGTGATAAACAACAGGATGAGTGGATCTGAAAGACTCTATCAATTAAATTGAAATAAAACCAATGAAACCCAGCCACATACATAAATATAGCAGTTCTCATCATACATCTGCTTGAAAATTGAAGGAAAAACATGCAATCGAATACATTTCAGTAAGAAACCAGCTTTTGGCATTAGTTTTCTGAAAGACCTGCTTCTGCTGAATTGGTTTTTACTGGGATGCAATTACATCACCTCTACGCTGCACTATATAGGCCACAGCTGGAATACCATGCCCAGATTTAACCCCACTCCAGACCAAAAGAGACATTTAGAAATGGGAGAGAGTCCAGAGCAGAGCCATGAACTCAGTGCTTTAGTCACCGAGTTGGACCAGGTGATGTCCCTTCCAGCATGCCCTTTTCTGCGATTCTCTGATTTACAGCCACCTAATGATTGCTAAGCAGAAGAAACATATGACAGTGTAATAGGGGGAAATCATTCTTTAATGATTTGGGGAATACTTTCTGAAGGCTGTGCTCCATACATTTCAAAAGCAGCCTATTAGTTATCAAATATTTGATGATATTTCAATAGAAAAGCCAGCCTGAATAATTTAAAAGGGATTTCAGGAAAAATTTGTTAAACAAATGCCCATTGATTTATCACCATAAACCAACCTTTTCTTTTTTTTTCTCTTGAGAGTCATTGTAATTCAGACTCTATTTCTCTAACTTTCTCTATGCATTATACAGCTTAAAAGGATTGGAAGTTTTATTGCCACTGTCACTGTAAGTAAAAAGAAATACCCAAGACTGATATTTGGAGAATACAAAACCAGATGCTAATACATTAAAATAAAGATTTATAGGGCATAATGACACAACAAACAGCACCAGAAGTCATCTGTACTGTTGGTAATTCCGTGTGCTTTTAATTTTGCAACTAATGATTTTAGACGATCTAGTCAAATACCTTTGAGAAGTATGAAGAAACAACATTAACTTATTTAAATTCATCAAGGGTAAAAGAAAAAAAAATATGATTCATGGGACTATTCCCAGACCTAACGTGTGGATAATGAACAAATTACTTTCCTCTCTATATGCCAGTTTTTATAGAGGGAAAATATGTTCTCAGCATGTTAAATCATAACTGTGTCACCAGAATCAGGCTATAGTGATACAATAATAATCTTTGCACATGGTAAATGTTCTCATTTTCTCCATAAGTCAGTGAGAAACGTAAAGGGAGACCCAGCATTGTCCCAAACAGAAGTCTGTGGGTAAAGGACAGTTCCTGGAGGTCTTCTTATTCAAAGCCCAAATCCTGTTCTGGGGATGCATTCTGTTCTGGAATCCTCTTTTTACACCCATCAGCAGTGTTGATGCTGTCAAGTTCTATCAGACAGCAGCATGTGGGAAAGACATAATGCATCCTCTGGGAGCTGCCAGTTATCAAGTTATTTTCCTCAAGCCCTTCATTTCCCCAAAAGCTGTGGTCTAAAGAAACACAACTAAAATCACAAGCACCAAATTTCACTTTCACTAACATTGCTTATACAGCTTTGGCACTTCAGAGAGGCTTGAAGTTGCTCTCTTGTGAGTGTAGGTATAAATTTCGTTCGTATATTTGAGAAGATAGCACAGAAATAATTTAACACATTATGAGTTGTGCCCATTTGCTACTCATTAGTAATATGAAGGCAGGTTGGTTTTTGTGAATTATTCAATTGTCTTCTGTGCAGTAGGCAAATATGCTATTAATTTTAAATGATAAACTGAGTAACAGATCAGAGATTGGTATTTAAATTTAAAATGCTGCAAAGACCCTTTCCACCATCATCTGTTAAAATAGACTGTGAAAGATTAATAACAGACAAGTGCTACCCATGGGAAGGATCCATCTAAATTAAGATTTAGACATGAAAATTCACATAAATCCTAGATTGACATAAATCTCAAGGCAGTGATGATGCCATTTTACTTTCTGGGATTGCTCAGCCATATAAACACCTTAACTCAATAAACACATCCCCAGTTGGCCCCTGTGGTCATCTACATCTGCTTCAGCAAGACAGTTGAACAGGACCCTGAATGGACAAAGTGTTTCACCCGTCCTGTTGACTCCTTTTCAGTTGCCAAATGCAGACCTTACTAGAGCAGGATGGAAAGGACAGTGTTCCCTCTGCACCCAGCAGGGTATATAAGGCACAAAAGAACATTCTGGATTTACATGCCTTAACCCAGATTCCACCCTAGAATAGTAGTACTTCCCAGTTGTCACCATTATCCTCTTGTCTATTCTGTCAAATTCTTAATATAGTTCCAAAGTTATTAGAGCAAACCATAAGTAATAATAAATATTATTGAACAAAAACTGGTGTAGAAAACCTTAGTTACTTGTTATGTAGTATAACAGAACCTTTTAAAAAAAATTCTTATACCTGAGTTACTTAATGATGACTAAGTCTCCACTTAGATGATTTCCTATTGTTTAACCTAAATATTAAAGAGTTGGTAATACAACCTGGCTATGCATTAAAAATTAAAAGTCCTGTATTTGCCAAAAATTCTGAAATCGCCTGACCCAGACGTCACACACTCCTAGACACTCAGCATTTATGAATATAAAACTTTTATATTATCAATGATTCACAAACAACTACATCAAAGCAGCAGCTTAGTTCCATATTAAATAACATGAACACAGGAATGTCTATGATGAATCAGAGGCAGTCCTTCATGTAACTGCTTTAGCACAGCGAGAGAGGCATCCCAAAGGGAACGCAGTTGCTGTCTCTCCCAAATCTCCCCTGAGTTTCGCATTATTTGAGCTTTTCTTTAAGCTCCAGCACTGTATTCTCTGATTACATGAAAATGTCAATTCTAATAAAATCATTGTACATTTTTAGCCTCTTCACAATGAGCTTCCTGGCTTGTTCATAAATGGGAGCTGCATTTCTATCTCTCCATGTACCATCTTTCACTGCTGATACCTGATGATCCTGGTATCGCTACTGGAACATACTTTATCCTCAGCGTAGACCCCTGCTGTCCCTGCAGATACATGCGGGGTCTCTCACCACAGAACCTCCCACTTTCTCCTCCACTTTCAGACAGTAAGTCCTCCTTCAGACACACACACAGTGTTGACAGGCACCAACACCACCCTACAACAGAAGTGTAAAAGTTCTTGGTTTTTTTCTAACAATATTATGGATCTTGGGCTCTTGGCTCGTGTTTTTACTTCTGTAGATAACTTATTTGCTCCTGCAAACAAGTAAGTGAAAAGAGGCACAAATAGAGCAGGAAATCAGCAAAAAGACCTGGGAGTTCCTGGACAACAGGATGACCAGGAGCCAGGGACCAATGTGCCCTTGTGGCCAAGAAGGCAAATGACATCCTGGGGTGCATCAAGAAGAATGTGGCCAGCAGGTCGAGGGAGGTCATCCTGCCCCTCTACTCTGCCCTGCTGAAGCCCCATCTGGAGTACTGTGTCCAGTTCTGGGCTCCCCAATTCAAGAAGGACAGGGAACTGCTGGGGAGGGTACAGCAAAGGGCCACAAAGATGATTAAGGGCCTGGAGCATCTCTCCCATGAGGAAAGGCTGAGGGACTTGGGGCTTTTTAGTCTTGAGAAGACTTAGACTGTATGTATCTGATCAATGCTTACAAACACCTAAAGGGAGGGTGTCAGAAGGACAGGGCTGGTCTTTTCTCAGTGGTGCCCAGTGACAGGACAAGCGGAAATGGGCACAAACTTAAGTATAAGAAGTTCCACCTAAACAGGAGGAGGAACTTCTTTACTGTGAGAGTGGTAGAGCACTGTCACAGGCTGCCCAGAGACGTGGTGGAGTCTCCTTCTTTGGAGACATTCAAAACTCGCCTGGACAAGTTCCTGTGCAACATGCTCTAGGTAGACCTGCTCCGGCAGGGGGTTTGGACTAGATGATCTCCAGAGGTCCCTTCCAAACCCATATGATTCTATGATTCTATGAA
>JAOTQQ010000001.1:204451587-204465623 GCA_026546715.1 Gallinago undulata | reverse complement strand
ATTATATTGAAAGGTGAGGCCTAAATTTTCCCACTAAAGGGTTGTACTCTTGTTCTACCATCACTTTTAATGTCACACAGTATCTACAGGAAAGACTATACATCTTCTATAAAATACAGGGGATGATATAAGCAAGTCTGAAACATTCTCAAAATGAGTAGTTAATCTGCATTACAATTACTCTACATTGCTAAAAAGGAGGTCGGATAAAACCAGAATATCTAAAACTAACTTCATTTTTTTCCAAACGTGGCTCATATTATATCCTTGGCATATAGCTAGGTCCTGAAAAAATAACTTGCTGGACACATTACACTTAACAGCATCCACTGGGAACTTAGCTATGTTGGCTTTAATTTGACTGAATTTAATGGTATTTCTCTTGATGTAGGAGAGGAAATGGAGGTGGAAGGAGAGCACAAAATCCTACTACTATGGAGGAACAACTGCCATTTGCAGACTGTCACACATCTGTAAGCATGCTTGTTTTGGCTTATGGGCACCAAGCGAAAATCTCCCAAACTAACATTATATCTCCACTATTGGTTCTGTGATGGAAGGAAAAAAAAACCAAGAAAGTGACTGTGGACATCTCTTCCCAACACCACTGAGAAATACCACTGGACAGCAGTGAAAGCAATGGAATAAAATCCACCATTTGTAATATTGATCCTCACTTTCCTGCTTGCTACAAGCAGAATTAGAAACCAGGAATGCATTTCTCTGCAATTCAGTGCTAGTGAAAACTGAAAAAAAGAGTTGCTATGGTCAGCATGAAACAGGGAAAAAGAACATTATTTCTCACTTTACCCATTTCCCAAAACCTTTTTGGTACTAATACATCAAGACACGCATTCACAGAAAGACTTATTGCCACTTGTTCAAAATTCATTAGTAAAGCTCCTTCCTGACTTACCTTCTTCTTGATGCTTTTCATGTACTTTATATCCTTTCAAACTTGGTTGTTTTTCCATAGGAACACTGCACAGATTTAATCCGCAGCCCAACATTTATAGTATAAAAAACACCTCTGGGTAAACTTCACTTGAACAAAATAAAACAACCAAGAAAACAAAGTCCCCAATATCTGATAAGCCAGCCTCATTTCTGCCTTCACTTGCTATTTCCTCACTGTGCAAAGAAAAGGAAGATAGAAAAAGAGTGAACAGAAGAAATTTTTCCATATTTTTCCTTTTAAAAACAACTGCCTTTCACAACAAATAATAATAACTCTCCTTACTATCTGTAATTCACCCTTTCTGGCAGGTGTATTACAAGGTAATGAAACAGAATATGGTAATTTATTTTTTTCTTCAGAGCATAAACACTAACATATTCTGGTTTCCTGCTTCTCACTTGCACTCCAAGTATATTTATCTACACATAAAAATTCACAAATTGGTAATCTGACATAAAGCACACTAGAAGGAACTCCTGCTCAAGAAAAACTCTTGTGAGGAGACAGAAATCCTCATCATGTTACTGGAAGATCTTCTCAGTTATTAATAGATTCACAACTCCTGACCATTGTCACCTCTATTGGAGGTGGAGAGGTAAGTAATTTCACCCACTACTTTCTAGATTTTGTTACTATATGGGTTTTGGTTTATGTAGATCAAGGCTAAAATATTTAGCGTGAAAACTAAGGATTTTTTAAACAATAAGCTATTTCATAGCTAAGTTGCACTAGCAAAACTTTAAGAAAGCCAAGCATAATTCATAGTTTTGTTTTCTACAAAAGTATTTCCTTGCTAGAGGTCATAGCATGACTAGATATTATGATATTTGACATCTGCTCAAAGTAAATTCCACTCTCAGTTGATCTTAACTGTTAGTTAAAAACTGACTTGAGCTTTTAGGTGCTCCGTGTTGTCCAAACCATGTAACCTGAGAATGTAATATCTGATAGAAGCAATTCCCAGACGAATGAATGTTATTGTCCCATCTGACAATGAGATTGTCCCATCTGTCTATGAGATAGAAGCCTTAATGTCCTTGTATTTTCCAGCACACAAACATGAAAGCTGCCATTTTTACCTATAGGAGTAGGAGTAGGACCTAACTGAAGGTCCTATGGTAAATCTGGTAGAGCCAGGAAGAACTTCAAGCTCCTGGTTTTAAGACTTGCCTACTGATTGTACCATTTAACTGAGAGCAGTTAAATATTAGCTCGGTAAACATTCGCCCATATGGCATTGGCAATATTTTATAAAATGAGAAGTGAAGTGCAAATACGTTATTGTAGAGGGTAAAAAGGCTTGCTTATAATCATTCTTAGGAATATGATAAAATAATACTGAAGAAAAAATGCATGATTTGAAATAACAAAGAACTGCTGGCATTCTTACAGGACTTTTCTTCCTAAAAGCACCAACTAGTGTGGTGCCTCTAAATGAACTTTCAAAACCACTCACAATTAATCTAACCCTACTAGGAAGAGTGAGAGCAAGGGCGAGCAATGCATAAATCTTTAAGAATCCCACCAGGGATGCTTCAAACCACTCTTGCTCATTGTATTTATAAATTGTTCAGAAATGGACAGAAACCACAGACAGGAGATATCTATTGGCACCGGACCGCAGAACACAAAGTAAGTGGCACACTCCTGCGAGAAGGGAACACACAGATTAAGAAACCCACTGAAAACTGCAGACACAATGTACCAGGCTTTTCTTGAGAGAGCAAATTTTAGATCGCTCCTCTAATGACAAGTGTTACATAAAGACCATCCTCGGCATCCTGACAGGCATTTGCTCGGGAAGGCATGCTGTGTGTTGACTCACATAGCTGGGACAACCCCAGAGCTTTAGCGAGTCCCAGCAGTATGTGTATAGCACAAGGGCTTACAGCGAGGGAGGGGATGGACGGGTGCATTAGCAAGGAAGGTAGGAGGGAAGATAGCTAGAGGCGTAGTATGCCGAGATATAAAATTTCTCAGTCGAGCTCACCATTCCTCTTTAGTAGTTGCATTGCAGCATCAGGGCAACACAGGAATTTGATGAAAAAATGAAGATTTAAAAGCAGGTCCCCAGACTGGTGATGCACTGCTACATCCTTGTGCTGGTCTCTAAATGCATCCAGAGAAGGGCAACAAAGCTGGTGAGAGGGCTGGAAGGCATCCCCTATGAGCAGCAGCTGAGGACTCTGGGCTTGTCTAGTTTGGAGAAAAGTAGGCTGAGGGGTGACCTTATCACTGCCTACAGCTCCCTGAGGAGGACATGTGGAGAGGGAGGTGCTGAGCTGTTCTCCCTGGGACAGGGACACGTGGGAATGGTTCAGAGCTGTGCCAGGGGAGGTTTAGACTGGACATTAGGAAGCATTTCTTTAGTGAGAAGGTGATCAAACACTGGAACAGGCTTCCTAGAGAGGTGGTCGATGCCCCAATCCTGTCAGTGTTTAAGAGGCATTGGACCCTTAATAACATGGTTTCACTTTTGGTCAGCCCTGAATTGATCAGGCAGTTGGACTAGATGCTCCTTGTAGGTCCCTTCCAACTGAAAAGTCCAATCCTATCCTATCCTATCCCATCCTACCCTATCAAGGCTCTTGAGGAACAGCGAGGAAGAGCGTTGCAAGGTGAGGACTTGCGCGTAAGAATGAGACAGCTCAATGTGAAAAGCAGTATTCAAAACAAGTACTGAATCCAGTCCAGCTGCTGTTTTTAACTAGATAAAGTAGGAGTGAGTTATATTTCCTAGCTAGCATGGCTCTTTTCTAAAGCAAATTTTGCAAAGTGTCAATGAGTACAAAGGTCTCCCAAAGCACAGGTTTTCAAAGGAAATTGCACTGAAGATTCTCTGCAAGAATCAAGGGCCCCCAGTCTTCCAAGGGGTAGATATGTAGATGTTTTTATATTTCATATCATACTGAATAAATGCCATCCCTTTTTGCAATGCAGCTATTTTTGAATCTTAATGAATTATTTGAGTGATAACCAGCAGCTATATTTGTTGAGAAATGAACACATTTAAGTGATATGATTCTGTTTTAATATTTATGAATTTTAAGCTTCACAGAAACATGAAATGTGATAAATATCAGCAAAAGTTTTTTTCCAGTTGTGGAAACTGAGATTAGAATAATGTTTTGGAATGTGGTTTATTCATTACATTTCAAAGGAAAAGACAACAAAAAGTCTAAGCTGCTCTCCCTCCTCTCAGGCCTACAGCAGTAATGAATGATTCACAAGAAACTTTCTTGTGAAGGAACAAGTTGAGAACCACCAAACTCTTATTTTTTTAAAACATTTGCCTTGTTTCTGTTTTCCTCTAGCCACCTATGCAAGAGAATTACAAGCAGAATTTATAGGGCTGGTTAAACACTGGAGGCAGCAGGCTGTGATATACCTGTAGCCAAGTTTCACAAAACTTACTGTCTTATATTGGTACAATAACCATAAGATTTTGAGGGGTTCCATTGAAAATGGTCACAACTTTCATTATGATACAATTTGAGAAAGCTTATAAGATACTTTAGCTGCCCTAACTAACCTTGTGCCCATAACATGATCTCTGCAGCAGCATAACCAACAGTCTGTATCCCTGTCTCTCCAACCAGGATTATTAAATGAACCAGTTAAAGTGGAGAAAAAAAACAAAACTCAGTTTTAATTGCATCCTCATTTTGCTTTTTTTTTTTTTAGAAATGGCTCATGAGCCAACAGTGTGCAAATATATCACTCCACACAGGGCTTGTGGGTGTCCCACCTCTCACGGCAGCAGAATACTAATGCTTCCCCAAAGCAGTTATTATATATTTATGGAAAAGACAGATAATTGAATGAATCAATTTATTCGATTGCATTGTCTTCAAAACAGCCAGCTTAAGCCTGAATTTTGCAGTGCAATTCTTCTGATCAGGCCAGTCTGGTCGGTGTCTCTTGAGAGAGGCAGCGACTGAGCCCGGGTGCCTCTGAGAAGATGCCTCCCCGAGCATGGGCACTGGTTGAAAACATGAAAACGTCAAACCAGGTTGGCCATAAACTGCCTGTAGGTGGTCTGGAACCTTCCTGAATTTCCATGGTGGGAATCACCATCTTCCCCTTACAAGAGAATTTACCGGAACAGGAGCTCCAGCCAGCTTAGCTTTACCAACAGAAAATTCATGTTGATAATAAAAAACAAAAGACGAGGGTTGCAGGGATGGAAATAATTTTTGAACAAATGAAGCTGTATTTTTTCCACTGCTGCTGAGGACATATTTAGCTGACTGAAGGAAACAGGACCAGATTTAAGTCTGATGTACTAAATGAAGTAGAAAAGAAGGCCTTCTACTCCTTCCTTGCAAAAATTGATTTTTAAACATTTTGTAAAAATTGTTAGAAGTATGCTTTTATAAACAGAATATTTCATATACAGCATAGGTTCATGAAGAATTGCTGCAATTTTGTGTTTATCAATTTTTATACTGAAGCTAACTGTCCTTAACCGAAGGAGTATGAGGGCAATAATTTATACTTCTATGAGATTTTTCCCAATGTTTTATTTAAAATTTAATTTCCTAAATAAGTCCATATGCGGTGTTGATGAAATAAATTTTTAAATCCAACAAGGCAACTTCAGCACACTCTTACAATAAGTAACTATACACAAACTATTAATGCTAATGACAATGCCTAGCATTTCTATAGAACTGTCATTGCTGGAAATATTGTGGTTTTGTTACATCAAGACCTTTATTTCTTTAAAAAATCAGTACTTGCCTTTAATACTTTAATATTTTATTTTAGACAACTATTATATAGCTGTTATCTTAAACTTCTGTCATCAGAGCACCTGTTATACAGTACCAGCACAACCTGCTAAGTAGAGCTGGTTAATTTTGACAGAAAAAATAATAAAATGAATAAAATTTCTAAACTTTCTTGTTCATTTAAAACTATAATCAGGACTAAACCAAGACGTTGATGTAATAGCACCCACAAATGACTACACTTTGAATATTTCCCTTTCAAAATATTATTTTCTTTATATTAAATAGTAACTCACAAGGAAAAAAAATGCAATAGCAAATAAACACAGTGAAAAGCCTTTCAGAATGAAAAACTAGTGTTTATCCAATGAATAACCTTTCTCAGGCAAGAGAATCACAGTATGACTGAGGAAAGAAGAAAAAAGGGGAATGGTTAAATGATTTAGATCACAGCAATCTATAATCTGGTTTCCACTCAATTCCACTTGCACAGGCTACAATCTTTCTTATCACCACAGCTCAAGAAAGGCTATCCTGTTTTGAAAAATAAATGTAATTATGCTTATAAAAAATATTTTCTTCGTGCAGAAATGTACTGGGTTAGTCATTGCTGAGCACATTTTCACAGTTGTTATATGGTACAGTAAGACTGCCAGTTAAAGCCCATTAATTGGTAGGTTATAATGCAATCTAATTTATTGTTGAAATGTTATGAAATGCATAAATATTTATATTTTACTGCTACATCTAAAAATGATAACTAGTCTTTCGATCAATGTATATTGCAGTACTGAATAGCTGGTCCAATTCTGTTTAACCTCCAGTAGAGCTTACTGTTAACGGTAAGGTATGTTAGTGCTATAACATCTCTACAAACTAGAGGAAATTAGATGAATCTAATATTAGGCTATTTTTTCACATAAACAGAGATTTTTCCCAACACCCCAGAAAATCCTGAAGGAATCTCTCCCAGCTTTCCATACGCTTCTCCATTCCCCCCTCCACCTCTCCCAGGCACACAGTTACTGTTTGCTCTAAAGGCGAGAGGGTTTTCCTTGGAAATAGTGATCTCAGAGCAAATATACATGCATAGCTGGTTTGAAAAGACAAATTTTAGCCAAAGGGACATTGTGAAGGTGGAAGAAGAAACTTTGTTGACCTTCAGAAATACATTACTAAAAGAGCAAGTTTGGTGCTTTCTGCCATCTGACTCAACAGTTGGCCAACAGATCCCTCCATCTCCTCCCATCCAAAGCCTGGCTTTCAGATCTGGATTTTTGTCTGGCTCCCAGTGAATAAAAGCCAGTGCATTTGTTGTCTTTAATTCCCATTTGCTTCCACGGTCATGCACAAATTTTGCTGTCCCATGAGCTGCTGGAGCACACAAGTCGAGCTTCAACCAGCTGGAGTCTCCTGCTTCAGCTGATGTTTTAGTTAAGTGCTCTGCTCACTGCAGCTGAGGCAGGTTTTTCATGCCCATATGCAGGGAAACATCTACATATAGGATATAGCATACAGGAAAAAGTTTTGATGCAAGATATAATTTATGATGACATTTAACTCTCTTTAGTATTGATTTGTGAAGGCTGGAGGCTGGGCATTTCAGAAAATGATCCCCAGTCAGGGAATGCATTTCTTATTCTGGCCGAGACTTGACAATTCTGTGTCACTCTGTCAGACTTTGCCTGTCTCCATGACCAGTAGGTGCAGATGAAGACAGATGTCTGGGTCTTGAAAGTTTATTTTTTTAAGTGGCCTTTTTTGTCACACTTACTGTATGGCTTTTTCGCTAAGAATTCTATTGTCTCTCAGTTTATTACTTTTAAAGGTAATACTGAAGCAGCCTGTTAGAGAAGAGAGGTGTTTCCAGGCTACTGCTATGGAAGCCTGCTTTTCTTACTTTACTGTAAGGCTAAAACAGAGCTTTCCAATTGACTTTCTTAAGGCTGAATTTGGTGATTCCCAGTTATTGTGAGGATGTCTTGGTGACACCATACGCCTGCCCCAAACCCAAAATATCTCCACTACAAGGCAGCCATGCAGCTGGCCCATTACTACACCTTTGCTCATGACCCCTGAAGGACAGGGGTGCTACTGTCCAAGATACTTACTGAAACTAGTGGAATTCATAGTGTTAACTTCAATATATTTTGGATTATGCCATGTTTCAGATCAAAGGACTTCTGTTATAACAAAAGGTTTCTACTTTATTTTTCCACATTAATTTAAATAACACAAAGTACTTCATGTATCATAAAATTTGGAAAGAGTTCTTATAATGGATACCGTGCACCCCCTGTGAGCACCTTCCTAATTCCCCAGGAAAGATAGCTCTTATTAAAGCTAACCAGGGCAAGCTGTGATTTACCACCAAGTCTCCATCCTGGATCAAGGCGCCGATGTGTAACCAGCTGAGAAATCACTGCTGAACAGCTCAGAATTCATGCTCCCTTCCTCAGGATGAGCCACAGGGGGACCACAAGACCTTTTCTGCAGTCCTACTACTGTGATGAGCACAAGGACAGAAACATAAAGAATCAAAAAGAAGGTGCATTGAACTCACTTGCTCAGTACAAGGACTCCAGTGTTTTAAACTCACCACCAATTTTGGTGAACAGCATATTGAAGAGCAGTATTGAATTTCCAGCTCTGCTCTGGCAGGACAGATGAGAAATATAATACAATCTGGGGCACAAAGAAGTTATGACATTGGAAATGGGCAATGAGAGCAACAAGAGTGAATGAGAAGGCTTCATTGCCTTTTTTCAGAAAAATTGCAGATGCCAGATAGTGTAGACTGTTTGCCTATGTGAAATCCAAGCACAGTCACAATAACCATAATTGCAGCCTGATTTGAAGATGGACAACAAGAGAGAATAAAACTTGAATGAATAAAATGAAGGAAACACAGGGTAAATAATTTTATGGGATCTTTCATATAGTAAAATTTCTAAAGGAAACTAGATGGAAACCCTGTTTCTGGGACATTGCTGTCCTCAGAGTAGAAATGCACAGCAAATAAAACATTCAAGACCAAATTTCAGTGGTAGGACGATGAGCTACATGGGATACCCTTTCTGTTTTTCAAGACCCTGAGCTTTTCCACTTCCTGACAATGCATCACAGCATCTCAGGAAAGTGTTTCAAGGCTTTTGAGAGACAGCATAACCCCCCCTGGCTCCCACAGCTCATTCCCCCGGCAACGTTGCAGAGTACGATTCCACCTCCGAGTTTCCTTACACAGGAGTTTTCTGCCTTTCCCTTCTCCATCCTCTCACATGTTATTGCTCCTTCAGTGATGCTGACTCAACTGTTTTTGCACTAATTTAATTTTGTGAAATCTTTTGGGTTACATAAACCCTCCCCCACCCACTCCATCTTTTTTCTTTGAAAAAAAACAACAAACAAATAACAACCACCCTGTGATCTTTTCCCTCATCTGATGAATCAGTAATTGGGCAGGGTAATAAACTGTGGTGTATGTGGGGGGAGAAAGGGCTAGTAGTGGCTGAGGAGAGTAAAGAATGGGAAATTCCAACCTTTTTTACCACCATGTTGCCATTGTGAAATTATGTTTTCCCCTCGAAGTGCATCCTCCTCTCAGTAAAAGAGATGAGCAGAATATATTCACTTTGGTTTTGAGCAGCCCGAGCATGCAGATGGCACAAGGAGAAGCTGCAGGCACCTGCCAGATGAAACATTGGGTGGGACTGAGACAGCCCCTGAGCTGTTCAACGCTGCAGAGATATTCCTGCCTGCTTTAGTGAGCTCGCTCCAGCTACCTCAGTAACAAAGAAAATCATTATAATAAAAGAGTTTTAAATACAGTCAGTCCATTACTTTCACTTTCAGAACATACAGTTCCTAATTCATCAAAATTTGGCGTGGTGTGAAGGTGGAGGCACAGCTGCTATGCTACGAGTGAATTCCAGAAATGATTTGGCTATTTACAGAATATCTACCCTAGAGAGTGACAGAAGTGAATGAGGTGGGATAATTAACTGGTAAAATACAGTGCTATGAACTGAATCAGTCAGGTGCAGAGCATTTAATGCAATATTTGCATTACTTTAAGCATGTATTGGTATTATGAGAGACATGATGTGATGTTATGAGAGATGACTGGATAGGGTTATATGTCGTATGACCACTGAAAAGAAAACCAAGCCTGAGCTTACAGGAAGAGAATAAAATGCTGTCTGAGTACAGGTAGTTATGGGGAACAGAAGGAAACAGGACCTCTAGTCAACTGAGCAGCCTGCAGTGTTTGCCCATCTAATATGTTTATCTTCTGTTTTGTTCTTTTTACAACAAAAGGGTTTTTGTCAACGTGAGACTTCAGGAGGATTAATAAGACATCACAATAATGGGTAGAGCGGAATCAGCAGAACACAACCACATCTAACTCAATTAGGTCAATTAGACCTGCTCTATAAGATGTTTCAAGCTGCAGAAGCAGCTCTGCCTTTTCACTCCTGTGCATGTAGTCGATCACTGTCGAAGACAGGATATCAGTCTAGAGACATCTTTGGTCTTTCCTGTTATGGACATTCTCTTAATTCAATGAGATGCATCAGAAATGCATGAATTAAGGAAACTAAAACATTCCATTTTCAAACTGAAGATAAACTACAGCATCTTTATAACAGTTTTTATCTACGACCTTTAAATTAGCCTGGCAAGAAAAACGTTAATTTTCTTGTCTGCTCTTAGGTCTTTGCTGTCATTTCAATATTCCCTAAGGAAAGCCCCAAGGCCCTTCCACCCTCAGTGCCCAACATCCTTCCTTCATAAAGTCCTTTGACCAGGCTAAATAAAATGTCCACATTTTCTAAATGAGCTGCTGGCAAAAAAAAAATTGTTAGGTTCATAACTGTTTATCAAAAGTAATTAACTTCGTGAACTTTATCCAGTTGAAAGGAAGTATTGTCAACAGGTACCTCCTGCATACCTTGCTGGTACTTACTAGATAGGAATACAGCTTCAGCATCAGGCAACAATTTCTGTTGCTGTTTTGTGTGTAGCTGAGAATCTAAATTAGAACTCACCCTCCTTCATTCTGCCACATTTGAAAATAAATCAAATAAATATATGGGGGAAATGATTAAGCCACTTTTCTTTCACGGTGCTTGTTGATTGACTGCCACTCATTCCATATTGCCCTCGTAAATGTCATTTTTCCTGTTTTGAAGTATTCCTCTGTTGTTTTCTCTTCCTGTACCATATCTGAATGCGTCCCTGTTATTTATTTTTAATTTTTTCACTAATGCACCAAATGTTTTGCTTGTTTAGATGAATATTGTATAAACTAAAATCCCCTCACTGTTTATTTTCTTTTATCTCTTATATCCAGTCACTTCATTCTTTACCCTGCATGTATATATAACAAGTTGATTTTGTACATGATCCAGAGAGTATCATATTGTAATTTCACCATCCAGTCATACTGCTACTACTTATACAACATTGTTCTATTCAGCAAAATCTCCATTTTTTGAATATTTTTTTCATTTAAACAGAACATAGTCTCTAATTAGCATTTTACTTACGAAGTTACTTTGCCCTTTGTACTACTAAGTTTTTCTTTTTCTCTTTCTTACTTATTATTCAGGTGATTGCAAACAAGATTTTGCATGTTTCTCAAAATTTGTTATTCAAGACTTTAGATGAGGCACTGAGAAATCTATTCATCTTTCCAAGGGATTTGTTTCTAATTAAAAAAAAATACACCTAATTGGTCTCTTTTCTTAGATTTGTAAGGATAAACAAGGCTTAGTTTTGGAGTTGAATAACCTTTTACCACTCTTTTATTTCTTATTGATTCTGCTCGGATGTTAATTTCCTTCTGTCTTTTCACACATGGAAGATGAACATTGGGTTCTACTGTTCCTTCTTTTTATCAAGTATTATAGGAAAAAATAGTTCAATGCAGTGTTCCTTCCTGCTTTTAAACAAATTGTCATTACCAACTCTAGAAGCTTTTCTAGGTTGTCGGGGGTGGTTTTTTTATAATACACAATTTTGTTTTTTAACTAACTTTACTTCACTTTTCAGATACATTTTTCTCTTCCATATTGTTAAATTTATTCTGTCACACTTTCAGAATCAAGCTCCATCTGCTTTTCTTCAAATTATTTTTATTTGCATTTAGCTCTTTACTCTCTCTCCAAAGGCAACATGCTGTATGGCTGCAGTAGATGAGTTGCGTAATTCAGGAGTGCTTCTTTAATCATGAAACAAATAGTTATTTGATTTCTTCCCACTACTACTTTCAGATATTCATCAAAATATCACCTTTTTCCAAAACATGGCCTGCTGAACTATAGTAACTATGCTCTGAAAAGAAACAAAAATGTTTATCAATTGGTATCTGAGATTCACGATTTTTGGTCATAGCTGTGCATTATATTCCTTGAAAAAATTAGATTTTGAAATATTTGTTATGAAATTTCAGCTGCCTTTTCTTTAGCTATGATGAATTTCCATTTCTTCTCCTAAGAGAAGTGTTTTTTCTTGACAGTTTCCTCTTCTATTAGTAGTGGAGATGTTGAGATGTTGAGGGGGAGTTGTATTATGATCCAGAGCACATAGTGAAACACAAAGAACAAATATGGGGATAACATCTTCTTTGCTCTTATCTCTGTCTTTGGAAATGTGCCCAAAGATATGAACAATGTTGTGCACAAACCTGAGCACTTCTTTTAGGGCGGGACATGAGAAACACATTAATTTTTTTTTTCTTTTTCTAGTGGTGCAGCTGTTATTTACGAATTTATGATGCCATTTGTTTTTACCATGATACATATGATGTTAATAGTACCGTAATAATTGCTTTAATAGATTTAGGAGTGTTATTTCTCTTCTTAAAATGTCTACTGAGGATTGCTTACACTCCCAAATATTGCATAGAATATGAAACTGCCTCTTAAACTCCTCTTTTGAGTTGCCATCCAAAATTTCAAGTGCATACACAACCAATACTAGCATTCAGAATAGGTGAGAGGCCAAATATAAACAACCTGACTACGACAAAAAATATTTGCTTGCTCATCTAAATAAGGATTTTGGCCACACATTTTCCTCATATTGTACAGCTTTGTTTCCAGTCAGGTTCGATAGAGGGCACAGAAACAATGAGAAAAACCAACTGAAGCTAAAGATGTCGAGCACACATTAATCAAGTCATAGTCAAGCCCCAAACAAAATAAAAATAAATTAGGAAAATACAGCATGGAAAGTAAATTTATAGACAAAGAACAGTTCATGCTCTGTTGAAATCCTGGGTATATGAAGAATTTTGAAACCCAGCATGGAAAGTATTTCCTATGGTAAATTGCAATATGGTAAGAAAATAATTTCTGAGTCTACTTATTTTATGTCAGGACTTTAACTTTAAATTATGGATGGAATTATGCAGGCTTATTTCTCATCTCATGTATTGCATAATTTTAATTCCTTCAATTCATTGGGCACATCAAGAAAGGCAAAGTACAGTGATACAGAAGAAAATCAAGGAATTTTTTTTTAGACTCTGATCAGAGTATCATCTAATGCCTTCATTGCCCAGATAATTTTCTGAATTCATATGGATGGGAAAAGTGGCATGAAAAGAACTTTCATAATCTAGGATCTGAGCTAAAAATAATATATGTTTGGTAAGAGTAGGGCTACAAACCTACAGATTCTGTACACAGCTGCTGCAGAAGTGGAGAGAGATAGATCCATGTCCCACTCCTGGAATAAAACTCACATATAAGTTGAACACTACTCATGTTAAGGAGATCTTCTCATGCTCCCTGCTTTGTCAAGTGCTTCCTGTATTTTAAAAACAGCAAAGAAAATTACACAACTCTTCCCCATCGACCACACTTGTCATCATTTTTTTTGGTTCCTTGACTGATGCCCGGGGTCCTTTTCTGTCTAGAAGAGTCTTTATTCCATTCAACTAAATAAAAAGTATGCACAGATGCACAGAAAATGTATGATGTAACATCTGCCAGCCATGACCTTGGGCAACCTTCATAAGACTTTTCTTTTATGTTTTGTTTTCTGTTTGCATTACTTTTCATGTTAACCTTCTTGGCAGAAGACATCTATATTACCAACTATATTCATTAGCCATAACCTAATACTGTTCAAACATTTCATAGGTAGGTATTTTCCTTGCATGTAAAAAATATTGAACTCCTGTGTTGCAACCAAGTGTTCTTCAGCACCCTGTTGCTGTGCCTTTTTACTCTGTATGTACTTAATGCAGGGTGATTTTGCCCCAGTTTGAAATGTCAGCTATGACCGTGACCAAAAGGCAGTTATATATTCAAACCATCACACTCTCTCGTCTGTTA
>JAOTQQ010000001.1:204419833-204451487 GCA_026546715.1 Gallinago undulata | reverse complement strand
ACTGGGCACCACTGAGAAAAGACCAGCCCCGTCCTCCTGACACCCTCCCTTTAAGTATTTATAAGCATTGATCAGATGCCCCTAAGTCTTCTCTTCTCAAAAGCCCCAAGTCCCTCAGCCTTTCCTCATACAAGAGATGCTCCAGGCCCTTAATCATCTTTGTGGCCCTATTCCTTACTTCCTACTTCTATCAGAGCTACCATGTTACAACATCAACCAGCATTAAGTTTAGTCTAGTTGGAATGGTTTCCTGTAAACCCCTCAGCCCATCTATCTGGGTTTCCACAGTGCCAGAACAGAGCTGTGTAGGAGTAGCTCTTGCCAGCCCAAGGGCAAAGCCACAATGGAAAACTTTTGTACGTCGATGGAAAAACGATAAAACTTCCTGACAGCATCTTGCACTGGTTTCCAGTTACCACTGCTCTTCATAAGGCTCTGTAGGTTTTCAGAGGAGATGGATCGGGACCTGGACTCCTTGGGGAGTTAGTAATGAGCTCTAATGCCTTGTGCTTCTAAATGGCTTCTCCTGACTTCTTAGGTAAAGTTTTATTATCATCTTGACAATAGAGTTAAGAGGCCCAACTCCAGCCCACCATCATCACTTGCCTCTGTTTCTGCGGTGTCACGGAGACAGGCGAGTTGGCGCAACATCCCCATCTTAGGGCTCCTTTGCCTTGAGAGTCTCTCTGGCTGCCAAAGTGGCAGGTACCTCCGTTCGGTCATTAGACCTTGCTGCTGTGGTGCACCCTCCGTTTGCAGTAGGTGAGCTGCCTTTTGGAGTGGGACTAGTTGGAGGCTCCCCGTGGTGTGGGGTAACTTCCCTCTGCTGATACGAGCTGAGCACTCGCATGGTTTGCTCACACGAGCTGCAGGTTGATTGCATAAATCACAGGCAGATTTTTAAAAGCAGAGTCACGATATTAATGTTCAGAATTGGTTAAGAAAGAAAAATAAAAATTTAGAGTTGATAAAAACTCCCCATTGCAGAATAAAAATCCCTCCCGGCTCATACCAAGTTCTTTGCTCTTTCCTGATAAAGAAACACATCCCAAGATAACAGCCTAACAAAACACCTCTGCAGGCAGCCAGCACAACTCCCCGGAGAATGAATTATTTCCCCAAAGAGTCGGTTCATGTATGATGTGATTTACCACATTTCTGGATGAAACTGCTGTGCCAGCTTCGTGGGGCTGAGCAACACTTGAAAACCTGATGTCAGGTAAGTAAAGGAGGGAATTGACCCTGTTGCAGAGGGAAGGAGTGGTACCGCATTCCTGGGGATGCTGAATGCCAGGGGGGTGGTAGGAGGGCAGGTACCTCTGCTCCCTCTGTCCCACAGCCACACCACAGCTGAAAAGATCAAAGCTTTCACTGTGCACTGCCCCAAAAATCAATTTGGTTATGACATTGTGTCTTGCCAGGAGAGTGTGACCCACCCAATGTTAATCCAGAGAAAGAAAAAGTCTATGAGTTTTGAAAAAAACACAAGAAAAATCAGAGGATTTAGGTAGTTGAACAGAAATGAAGTCCTGGTTATTGATGAGGAAAATCTGGCTCCTCTCAGAAGGAGAATCAAACCTTATATCCCCTCCCCAAAATAATTCTTGCATTTTTGAGAGCCTCCTCAGAAGAATGAGATAAGCATCGGTTGGGGCTGGCAAATGAGCTGCAGCACTGCTGCGCTACGGAGCACCAGCCACAGAACAGAGAGTGACCTGAATGGGACTGAGAAGAAGCAGGGAGCGCGGTCATTAAAAACTGCCATCAAACCTGATTTGAATCCTGATTCATTTTCTGCCTCCTTCTCCTCATTATCTCTTTTGCTCTCCATGCTGTAAAAAGCAAAAAATAAGCAGCAAAGATGTTGAAGCCAGACTTGTAGCCCACAGCAGAAGAAAGTCCATGCTGGAAAAACAATGACTAATAACACTTGTGAGACATGTTGTGTCAACATGCGTGACAGATGCCAATCAGTAGGACTCCAGCTGAGCCTCAGCTACAAATTTAAGACCAGAAAAATTCAGGAGGAGGGCAGAAGACAATAAAGTCTTATCACAGAGATCGGTTTGCTCTGTTGGCACCTGCTAAACTGATAGGAGTAAATCTGGCCCCCAGCACGTGCCCCATGGATCACGCAATTTAAACACAGGGCATACGCTCAGTTGCTATGCAATTTCAGCTAAAGATCATCTTTATGATAAGATAATATTTATTTTAAGAGCTATTCATTTTTAAATGCATGGCAGATGCACCAACTTGTGAGCCACCAAAGCCAGCCCATGTGGCTGCCTGTTGCTCTGGCGTCGCACATCGCTCATCACACAACCAGGTGTGAGGTTGTGAGATGGCAGTGGCTGTCAATGGCCCTGCATCATTTGTTTATGCAGCTACTAAGCCAAAGTTTGGTTCAACAGGCAGTGCAGCATTTAAACCATGCCATTAAACAGCTCTAGTGGTGCGCAGGCAAAGGACTTGGGAAACTTGGTCAGTCAGAGGTATTAATCGCAGAATCACCTAGGTTGGAAGGGACATTTTAAGATCATCTAATCCAACCAATGAGAAAAAAAAAAATTAAAAAATGAGCAAACTCATGGAGGATGTGTTGACAATCACCTACACTGTCTGATATGTTCATGTTCAGCTTGAATTATATCAGTTTTCAACAGGCCTTTGAGTTGGCATGTTCAGAAACAAAACGAATGTCACCCTTTATGTCCAGGAGAAAAGCCAGACACACGCTGGGGCCAAAGAGCCTGGGCACAAACAGACGAGAGCTGGAACGGGTGGTTCAGCTGGCCCGTCCTTCTGCCAGAGCAGCACTGTTTTGAATGACTGGCTCCCAGGTTGGTGCGTCCAGGAGAGATTCAGGTTTGTATGCCATTAGGAAGCCCTTTGGAAACAGATGCGGTTTGTTGGGATACATCTTAACAGAAGAATCAATAGAGCAGGGGAAAGAAGTTAAATTACAGGACAGCTGGTGAATCACAAACAGACGGTAAAGGATTGTGCCAAGGCAAGAAAAATGAAAAGAATTTGAAGCAGAGATTTTTGAATAGGAGGCCGAGAGAACAGAGCAGAAGAGAGGTGAGGGAAGTCTGGGGGTGAGTGGAGACCAAGGCACAGAGATTACAGACACCAGACAGATACCCCAATAACATGGGGTGGGTATAAATTACAAAGCCTTGGTCAGGAGGGCTCTCCATTAGCACCCAGTACAATGCACACTCATCCTCAGTGGACTAGAGACAGCAGGAACTGCTGAGCTCTGCCCCATCCATATCACATCCACATCATAGTGCCAGGTTGGAGAGGTTTGCAGAGCCAGAAAGAGACTCTACATCTTAACAAAAAAATTTAATTTTGGAGGCAAAATTCTCTCAAATTGGAAAGGAAACTGAACTACCAAAACTACAAAAAAAAAGAAATCCTTTTCTTTTTCCGCTGTCAGGCTTGATCCTGAAACTGCTGATGCCACTTGAATTGGATGGTCTGGAGGAAGAGATTACTCTGAGTAGAGAAAGATAATATGGGAATAAGGGAATTGGGAGTTGTAAACTCTGACTCCCACATGTAAAAGCAATATTCCTAATTTGCAGTTGCCATATTGAGTTTTCAAAAAGCCAATTCTGTGCAATTGACATTTTCTAATAAAACCTACTCTGCTGAAAAGTTATCAACCAGTTTCTACTTTCTCATTAGAAGTAATAATAAAAAGGCAAAACAGAATCCTCTTACAGGACTGTGGGGAAAACAAATAAATTAAGAGTAATGGAGAATTTGAACTACTTAGACATAAGGATAGAGACAATAAACAGAGGCGATCCATCAAGGAAGGTATTTGAAAGCATAACACAAGATTGCTAATTTACACAGAAAATTGTAAAGGGAGAAACCAGTTCTTGCTTAGACTACAGTATAGAACAGAGGTCGTGATGTGAAATCAAGAGGTAAAATTATGCATGGATGAAGCACCTTCCATAGAAGTTTTGGTCAGGTAGTCACCAAGGGGTTTAAATGACTAAAATGAGTACCAACACAAGAAGAATAAAAGAGAGTATTTTAGAAGTAATGATTGGAATAGTAAAATGGAATCTGAACAGAATAAAAATAAACAAGATGCAGCAGTACAGGCCACAGAACAAGCAAATGAATTTAATGTTGAAGCAAAGCTTTGAATACCTGGGGTGCAGTTGCATCTGAGAAAGACTTGTGAGGGCTACTGCAGTTCTCTGATGTGTCTCTTACCTGGGCTGGGCTCAGAACTGCACCGGTCTTTCAGACTAGAGCTGTCAAATTCTTGGCATTTCTACCATTTTCTTTGGATTCCACTCCCAATTAAACATAGGAGAATCAAACTTATTTTAAAAATACTGAATTAACAGAAGCTTTATCTCAAGGATGAGCAGAGAAAAGCTGTAGTATTTATAAAAGGTCGATTAAAGAACTCAGATGATTTATTCCTGAAGGCAAAATCCTCCAGATTTAAATAACAAAAGATAGGCTTAACCCAATACAATAAGTACTATACTAAAGACATACTGTAAACGCACACTTTTACAAATCAGTATAAAATCAGGACACAATATAGAAGAGAAGGAAATGAAAACTGGAGAGAGAAGAGGAAGGAAATAAAGGCAAGACCAGCCACATGGCATCTAGAAGCAAAGTTCTTATAACGTGATATTGATCTCATCTTGATAAGCAGTAATAAATTCCTTGTCAAAGTAATCTGCAAGCTAATACTGACAGAAAAAAAAAAATCGAGTTTATATATAGAATGGCAATTGAAGTATGTTTTGACATTTAAATTGTTTCATAAAATTATGAAGCCAAAGCTGCTAGAAATATTCACTTATAAGCAAGTAAACATCCGCTGCAACATCCACAACCCAAACATTAGCAAATGTTGGTAAAAGCATGAGAAACAGACAGTGAATTAGTCAGCTTCTGGTCAATAAGTAAAACAATTATTCTGTACTCTTTGCTTACTTTGGCTAAAAGGAATCACACAGGGAAAATTAATTGGAATTTGTAAAGCACCATGGTTTGGAAAAGATCAAAGTGTTCTTTAGAGTGAAGTTATTTTTTAGGTCATGATTTTGTGATTGCTTCTTAAATGTGAGGCACTCTAAGAAGCAATTGTTTTAAAAGAACGATAGGTCAGCAGTTGAACAGAAACTCGAAAATAGCAAAAGCAAATTAGTGACAGAGGGGGACATAAAGAAAACGGAGACCAAAAGAAATGGACGTGAGATAAGAATAACCATAGAAGGCAGTCTTTTGTCCAGGTCTGTTTTTTTTTGTTTTGGTTTGTTTTTTTTTCTTTTATTTTTTGTTTTTTTTTCCATGCTGTAAATATTGATTTAAATCTCAAGTTCAGAACTGGAATAATAAACACTGTTATTATTCTGTTATTGGGAAAAGATATAGCCAGAGCAAGTCATACAAACTCAACTAAAGATGAGTCCTGCAATGTCTACAGGAGAGGGTTCTATGGCTGTATATACTCTAGATTCTGGGCCAGGAACTATTTTCTGGCTTTTAGACCAGTGATGCATGTCCATAAGGCTAAAATAGTTTGGCTGTGCTTCAAACACTGAATGCCAGCGGTTTGAACTGATGCCTACACCATGGCCAACATTTGTTTGCAAAAGTATCTCTTTGTCCAAGCCAAAAACTGTACGAGGACCTACGATATCATTGAAGACTTGATCTAGACCTATGCACTTTATTAGTAAACATGTCATTAGGACTATAGTCATACAGAATTACACTTATATGGTGTTAATGCCAAAAAAATGTTTAAAATTTGCCTGGATATTCTAAAAACTGCCACAAAGAAAGCACATTTTTATTACTTAGGGCACATAAGGACCTGACTTGTTATTACAGGACTCGCTGTCAATTTTACAGTTGTGTCTTAGTGCAGCACGACAAGAAAGTGCTTTGCTTGCCACAAGTGCACTGAGGCAATCAAGGTGTTATGGTCACTAAGCATTGGAGCTCCTGCCCATAGTCATGGACACCTTGCAAGGAGCTGGGAGCCTGTTGGCATCCGGCCTCGTAGCCTAAGCACTTTAATTCCAGACTCAAACTCATGGCTGATCCTGTCTAGCAAATCCCTCTGGCCATTAAGAAATATAGCTCTGGGTAAGGGTTTTGAAGCAGCCAGTGACATAATTAAGCACAGATCTGCAGCTGACAAAAGCCACTTCATTTATACCATCTTCCCTAGGAGGCAGATTAATTAGACTCAAAAAAATACTCTTTTCTGGAGTGCTAAAAACAGTTAGAGAGATCCTCATTTAATGCTAATTATATTAATTGACAAAATGACATACACGTTACCTTACTCTGTCTCTACTTTGTCATAATTAATGCTGATTTCAAAACAACTTGCTTTTTCTTTGATTATGTATGTTGCTTTAAAAATTCACACAAGTACACACATGTTATGTAGTCATGTATGCGCACACAGAGTTATTGGAAGTTCTGCAAGAGGAAAGAAGACCACAACTGCAGATTCCATTCACTGTCTTAGAAATTCCTTGCAACTTAGAGACAAAAAAAATATTATTTTTAAAGTTAGCTAACAAATTCCTCTAAGTTCTTTTCTAAAGCTTAAAGTGATGTCAGATTCATGACACTATTCAGAGGCACAAGCTATGGATGCCTTTGCAAAGGCTGGCTGTGATCACAACCCTTCTATGTGGGCTGTGATAGACTGGTCACACTTGATCAGAAGACAAAATGACATTAAATTCTGTTTATTCTTCCTACTTAGCATATTTCTGCAGCGTAAAGTGAGATGAGATGTCCAGTGGGGTAGCCTTTTTGCACTAACCAGTGCAATAAAGTAATTAGATTACAATAACCAAATATGACCAGTTCAGAGAAACTTATTCAGAAATCTGAGTAATATTAAGAAAATCCATACTTTGGTTGACACGTATGCCCATCATTATGGATGAGTCCCCCACTGTGTCAGATTGAATTATATCTTTTCAGCAGCATTTTTCAGTTGTCAAAACAACCTGTAGGAAAGGTTTTCCTTTTGCTAAGCTTCTAAATCAATTTCTCTGGAGTCACTAGAAATTTCTGTCCATCTCTTCTGAGTTTCATCTCAGTTAGATGTCTCGGCTAGTCAGACTAAAATTTGAAAGGAAAAGTATAAAAAGCTATAATCTGAAACATGCTCAAACCAAAAACCTTTGTGCTTTGGAACTGTAAACCCAAGAAGATCCTCAAGGGAGATGAGCCTGCTGGTGAAACAGGAGGACTCAGAATAAAATAATTTACTTTATTATTTTCAAATACAACCTAAATGAAATAATTTTTATCTCTCTGGTTTTCTTTTTCTTGTTCTTGTATTTATGATCACATCAAAATTTTTCATTTACTTTTCATTAACATCCTATTGTTAGAAGCTGTATTTTAATTATTTGGACAAATTAATTGAAATATAGTACAAAAAACAGATAAAGCAATTTTCTACACAGCTTTTGTACAAATAATTTGAGATACGGGAAGTCATAGTTTTGTATTTTCTTATCTGGCTCCTGTTGATTGCTAATTCTGTAGGCTTAATACAGTAAGTGAAAATACCAGTTTTGAACTTTATATTGATTATTGTGCATTAAAAATTCACAGTCAGAAGAGAAATAACTGAGAATGCATTTAACATGCTAAAAATAATTTTAGACTATTTAATAGGAAAAGCTAGATTTTATTTCACTTATTAAAAGCCTACACAGTTATTGCATATTATGTATTAATATTGTATATTTATTTATTTATTGCCATTTTATACTCATATTTTAAAGAACCTTCCTGTGACCAAAAGCATGACAAGCCATGAATCACAACAGCACCATCAAGAGATCCTTGAAGTCTCAGGGTATATCAGCAAACTGCAGGTTGCAGAAGTGGTCTGTACATCAGGTCTCTACAATGATGTGATGTAATGATGGAGCTAATGCCAGCAGTGACACTGGCACAGGGTTATGTCAGGTTAACGTAACTCACGTTCACATTTGTTGACTCATTTTAAATTTGTTCTCTTCACTGTTATTATGAAATTCAAATACGAGCCATGACTGTAAAATGTTTATATGCTGCAATGAAAACCTTTACAGTTTTGAGTTGAAAGATCCAATGTTTTCATAGCATAAAAAGAAATTGCATCAGAGAGAGTTTATAGGAAAAACCCAGTAAAAAGCAGAGAGAGAGAGAGGAGATCAGGACTGGGAAGGAGCTACATGTGTGTATGCCCACATCGCACATTTAGTCACGCAATGCTTCTTGTCTGCCCATGGGCACTGTGAAGGACTGCCTTTGACTCGGGGGAGTTTACTTGGTGATATTTTACCTCCACGCTTTCATCACACCACAGTTTGTCACCATATGACATTCCCACGGCCTTGAAATCCTCTGCTACCTATGGCCTGGAGAAAAGCAACTGCATCCATCTGGACCACTGCACAAGAAGAGCTCCCCTCTGCACCCCTCTCCCTGGAGCACCAGACCCCTACCCCCCCGTTAATAATAACTCCAATTCGGGCTCTAGACAGTCCTCTGGATACTTCATGCAGTACCTGGAGGACTTCCCTACCTCTGCCTGGCCCATGACATTGGGTGTCTGATACCAATCTATCAGAAATGTCCCTCATACTTTGAGGGATCCCCTAATGTTTAGAAGGGAATACCTGTACACTATTTTCATTGTTCTTCAAATCTTTATCTTTTTATTATGCTACTTGCAGGAAAACCTGATGGAAGCTGGGCTCTCACCCTGCCATGTTGGCCAGTTTTACCTCACTGTTTCCTTTGGATCCTTGGCTGGTTTTGCCTATTTAGTGCTTTTTGTCAGCTGCCAGAGACACAGAGACTGTTTATACTCTGTGTTTTTACAATGCCTTACTGCCCTCTTTAAGTGGGCTTTCCAGGGACTACAGCAGTACAGATACTACATGCTAAATTCAATAAAATACAGCATTGTAAATGAGAGCTATACAACCCCAGCAACCTTTATCGCAGACATGAAGAAGTAAATCTCCCCAGTCAGTAAGAATACAAAGAATACTCTAGAAATTTATCTCACTATTTAATATCTAAATTTCTTACACAAAAACGCAATTGAGGACTTGTTGAATAGCATTGTATAATAATTCCCAGACAAAAACTGCATTAAGATAGAGTTACAATTGAACATACATATCAATAATTTAAGGTAAAATACATTACAGGGATATATATTTAGCCCCAAGCAAGATTTACAAACCTAGGAAGGTTACAGACCTCATTATAGTGAAAAGAATATCAAGGGTGTTTAAGAACTGGAAATGTGAGAATGGCTGCCTCAGAACAGTGAAATATGATGGCCACTACGAAAAAGGAGGCAGCATGCCATTGGCATCAGACCTATTGGAAACATTCCTTCCATTTTCTAAGGAAGAAAATTCTTTGTGGAATTCTTTGAATGAAAATATTTTATGGCAACTTCTATTGAAGAAGGCACTCAAAAAATCTGACTTCAAGTATTGAATAATTTAAGAGACCTATTAATAAAACTGTTTTATAAGTAGGTTTACTTATGAAATCTCAAAAAAAATGTTTATAAAGTATGTTATGTCATTTTGAATAATACATTGCAATCTTGATATACAAATGAAGTGAAAGTCCAGCTTTAGGCATTAAAACTCAACTCAACTAATGGAACCATTAGTTGTGTTTCCAGACCGTTCATTTTTGCCTGGAAAACGTATGGACTATACTACCCTGTAAGCCAAGGGACCCCAAGCCACACCAAATAAAAGGACTTAGGGGTCCTATATCTTCCTGAAGACATAGAAGCATTTTTGAAAATTGCACACAATTAACTGAATATGTGAACAGAATTAAAAGACTTAAAATAATGAATTATTTTTATAGTTAATGCAGGACTCGTGTCCCAAAAATACATTGCTAACCATGGTGCTCACAACCATTACTTATGCCCAAACACAAAATCAGCTCACTCACGGTAGTGCACACTAAAGCTTGAGTAATAGCCTGGTTCTCCAGCAGATCTCAAAAAAGTACTTTACAAATGAAAATGGACCGATATGACAATTGTTGGGCATGCACAGCTTCCACTGAAGTCACAAAAGATATCTGACGATTAAGCCATAGCCAAAGAGCCTGTTTTTGCACATTACTCACTAAAACTCCCACTGGCTTCAAGACCCAGCGAACTCAGCAGGGATGCTTTGGTGAATGAGAAGTGCTGAACAGGGCTCTCTTGAAATTTCACAACATTCTTGTTATCATGCTCCATTACGCCTTGCTATGTCACACCTCATTTTACAAACAACACCATATAAAGGACCAAAGTGGTCTGCAATATCATAACAGTAGAAGAACCTAGAGGAAAAGAAAAGGAAAAAAAAATAATCCCCAAAACCTTGATAAGCAATGCAAATGTAAGTGGTAGAGTTAAGAAGAACCCACGATGCCTGGTTGTCAATCTTATGCTTTAACCGCGAGGTCAAGAAGCCCTCTTCTGCTGGCATTGCCACAACAGACCATGAACTGAGAGTGAAAATCTGTGGGGAAACAAGGAAAATATGAGAAAGCACCTCTTCGGGCTTGTATAAAAACCCCTCACAGAACTCTTCTTTCTGATAATCACATTGCAAGATCGGGGACCAGTGTCTTATACACAAAGCCAGTTCAAGACTCCTTTGAAGTACGAGAAAAAGTGATCTTTTCTGCCCCAGGAATGAAAGACTGGGCCGTTTCTGCAATGAAAAGGAGGGGGAAAGAGAGGAGGGGGAAAAAGAGAAGGGGCAAAGCTGGGATGGAGAGGAAAGGGAGAGCCTCAGAGAGCCAGGGTCGCTCCTCTTACCAACCAGGTGAGGGATGCTGATCCCTCCTGAGAAGCTGGAGGCAGCTGCCTGTGTGGCTTTCAGGGCTCAGGAACAGGCAGAGGGGTTATTTCTCAACCCTTTCCTTCTGCAGCCCCAGCCTCCTGCCTACTCTTGCCGTGCTTCAACCCCACCTCGTTTACATGGCCCAGAGTAAAATTTGTTATTTGTGTTAGTGTTTAGCTTGGGCAAAATTTACAAGCGGTTATGCTATTATTTTCCCTGGAAACAGGAATAAAAAATGGAATGTTGCATTCTCTCCTATGCAGACTTTGAAGTCTACACTATTAAACAATAGAAATCCAATTTTCTTTCTGAATAAATTTACCTACCTTTTTTTTTTTTTAAACACTATTCACCACGGCGCTAGCCATTAATTATTTGGAAGTTTTTTAGCTTTCTTTCAGCTCATATTTGGTCTTCCAGCCATTGTATTTTTAATTTCACAGACAGAATTTTAGTACATTGTGTACTGCAGCCATAAATCACTTAATGTGGTAAAAAGCGGATTTCTCAGTAATTGCCATTTTATTTACTATACTGATGCAAGCAATTGAAATATGATTGAGTTTTCAAACTTCCAAACAGTGTAAAGAGACTTAGGAGAGAATGCAGTATAATTGTAAACAGCAATCAGCAGTCATTGTTTTCACTCGCATTAGAATTAATGTTAAAGGAAAAAAAAGGGTACAAGGACAGCTTTATGAACCACTTGCAACTCAATGGCTGCTGTTAAGGTCTCAGTATCAACTGCTCAGCTCACCTCATTGTTTTCCAGATCTAGAAATGCTGAAGGAGACTATATGCCCCTCCTTGGATGTTGTAAGAGGAATTAAGAAACATGTCATGCTATTTTTCAGACACCCTTGGCTAATCCAGAAATATATTGAGAGATTTCAAAGGCATAATCTCTCCTCAGTAGAAGACCAGCGATTCCTGGTAGACTGTTGCAGGGAATCTCCTCAAGTGACAATGCAATACTCTTTAATTTCATCACAAAAGTTAAAACTCTATTGTAAGAGCCAGAGCAAACACACCAGGAGTAAATATTGACTTTTCTGTAGATGCTTTTTATCAGCTTCTTACCATAAGACCCATCTTAACAGACAGCACAGTATCACATCTGGAACTTTATTCACAAGGAAGAGAAGTACCAACCAGTCTGTTACTGCTATTGGACCCAGATTTGACAGCCTAAAGCTTTCCTGTGCCTGGCCTGTCCTATTTGGGTGTCTTGGTGCCTTCAAAGAGATAATATGAAACATAATAGTAATATTTGGCGTATTGGTAGGCACATTGTCAGGCACAATGGCTTTAAGCAATCTGAATCTGGGCTTCTAGTGTAAAATCCCTGTGCAGTGAATGTTCTACCACTCTCAGGGCAGAAAGGCACAACCAGAAGTTTTATCCCTGAGAAGGACTTGGTAACATCAACAAAGCCATGACTTTTATTTCCTCTTGGTTATATCAATAGTTTATCTATAAATGACACTTTTTTAACCTTATAGTCAAGCCTAACACTTGTAATATTGTTTACCTTCTCAGCACCCTCAGATTTTCCCATGCCTCTTTAGAAGTTTTGAAACATCGCAGAAAGATCTCCATGTCAGGAAATGAAATGCAACTTAAATAGCATAAACTCTACTTGTTTCGTGATGGCAGTAATCTGTATTTCTTTTTCAGAAGAGCAAGCTTATTAGAAATTATTTCTCATCTTATTCTTCCTAAAATATTTATATTTTTGGCCCTCAATCAAAAATATTCTTATTTGGAAAACAGTTCTGTTGCCCCCCTACACTTCTACTCTACTTTCAAGGCCAAGAAATGAGGCATCTTATGAGCTTCTGTTTATGTGATATCCTGGGAAAAGTGACTGTAATCCAAGGAGCAGAAAGTGTGGAGATGAGGTACCCAAACTGTATAAATCATAAGATACCAAAAAACCACTTTCAAATGGACACAATTTGGACATTTTCTGGATTCCTGTGATTTTAAAGTGAGATGTTTCATTTGGCAGATGAAAATTTCCATGGAAACCAGCCAAATTTGTGAAAAAGTCCATTTAGTAAAACTCTATGAATTTCCATTATGAAAGGATTTAAACAGAAAACAGCCAACAACACTTCTGATTGCTTTAAAAACAGCTTGGGGGGAAGCCCAGGCTCCAGCCAGGCCTATCCACATGCTGGAATGCAGTTCCTTTAGCCCTGAGCTGATGAAGTCACTTTGCTTCATTCCCAGTACTTTAAATTCATTTCATATAGTCGCTTATAAGACATAATTCATGCAATTTTATCTCCTCTAATTGAAATAAAAGATTTATGGGGAATGCACAAACAAGACAGAATAAGGCAGTTGTGCTCAAGATACTCAGCATTTTCCTTTGCAGGAGTGATTTTCATCATGCTGCAGATAATTCTCCTCTATTTGGGTTATCATATGAAAATGCTAAATGTATAAAGTTTGTGAATAATGTCATTAATTTATGAATTCTTTATTCCAATGCAGGTTGACTCCTAACATTGAAACTTACATTTGCTGTACAATAACTAGGACTTATATTGCCCTCTATACTTTCAAAATATAATTATTGGCTAATTCATAATACACTTTTTCTGATCCGTAAGGGCATCTGTGCTAGTTAACAAAATAATCAGAAGAGAGTAATGCAAAGCCAAGGAAAGAGTCAGTACCCACTGACTGTCAGAACTCGGGTGTTCTCTTTCCCAAAACCAACACCTGCTTGTTACACTTGGCTTTCAAATATTTGTAACTACAGAACTGCTGAATTTTACATTTTTACTGAATAAAACCCAAGCATGATAAAAATATGAACTCTCTTCTGGTAGTAAATACTGAGATAGGCTTAGAAATAACGGAGGAATTACTGGCAACCCACCATAACGAAGATACTTACCTTACACTGGGTTATCTTCCTTTACAAAGGGGCTGAATTTCTAAGATAGATGCAAATGTCAGAGCATCTAGAAGAGATGCAGGGCGTATAATTGGAGGAAAAAGTAATGCAGCTGCTTTACTCCTGGGACACAAGATAGATTATCTGCGTGTTGCCCTCCAAGCTATGTAGGCAGATCAGCCTCATTGAGACCTAACAACTGAATTTATATCAGAGGCTGCTCGAATGGTTTAGGTGAGGGGGATCCCCACACAAAAATTCACATAAAGACACACATACACACGTGTAACACCACAGAACAATATTGTAAAGTGTGGACACATACACACACACAAAACTTTACAGCCGCCACTGAAGCTCCCAGCTGCACAACAAACTTTCAGCAATCCACAAATGAAATCATGGAAAAGCCACAATATCAGGTTCTTGCATCTCTCTCCCCCATTCCCCCTTCACACTCAGTCCCCACTGCCACATGCCTGCCTTTGCACGTCAGGAGACGATAGCCAGCAAAATCCCCACTGAGGTTTACTTTGCAGACCCATTTTCACATATTTTTTGGTGCAAAAGCAAACTAAAAAAATCAGTTCTTGGCAATCAATCTCAGTCATCCGCTCTGCGTGCTCCCCACATGTGCTCCCCACACTTGAAACACAAGAGGGAAGGAAGACCCAGCCATGGCATCACAAAACACGAGGATGTGCTTAAGTGCTATAAACAAACCCATGGAAATGTGTTACATGTCACTATTAAAGTGCTACATACGTGTACATGGAAACGTGTCACATGTCCCTATCAACATAAGAGGACAAAGAAAGATTACAGCAAAGTTTATAATGTTCTGGTGGGGGTGAACCCCACTATCCACAAGGCAACCCCTGCCCTGTATTGTGCGGTTTATCACCACGTAAGGACATCCTGAAATGCTGAGTAGTCAGCTTTGCAAAAGCAGCTAGTGAGTTCAACATCAGTTTGGGGGGGGGGGGGGGGAAATGTAGACAAACATGAAGATCCAGATTTACTAGAGGGGGAAACTCAAGCCCCAAATGCCTACTCAGTCTCTCCAAGAAAAAGAAAAATTCTTGTCTCGGAGGAATTTGCATTAAACCGAAACTGAAGCAACCTGACTAACTCTTAACAGGTTTGTTACACATTTCTTTGTGTATTTAGGCACCAAACAGCACTGAAGCAACAGTAAAACTTAACAGTTACAAATGTTGTTTCAAATTTTTAAAATCTAAATTTTCTGCATAATGCTTAGCTATTCTGTGTAAATCATTTAAAAGCAAATACGCAATATGTTAAGTGCTAAAAGTAGTAATTATTTCTTGGTTAGTCTCACAGGTTTCCCTTGAAAAGTACAAAAGGAATTTGACAGGCACTAGAAATTATTCAAGATGTCTAATAACAAACTCTTCAGAACAGGTGACTAATACCTTCTAAGACCATGTTTAAGCAACAAGATACGATTAAACAGAATTTTAAGAGAAGTGATCATTCATATAGTTCAGCAGTGCAGTAGATCAGGGTATTTCTGTTTTGGAGTTTAACTTTGAGCACCTGGCTTAGAAAACATGAGCTATAGTATCTTTGAAACTACCTTCAACCCTGAAACTGGGGGAAAAAAATAGTTATGTTCAATAGATATCAGAGCTTCTAAAAGAAGATGGATTCTCAGTTTAAAATATATAGACGTTTTTACTTTATAGATAAATGATGTTACATCTTTAAAGGCTTCTTCACACTGAACAATGGTTAATATTTAATTTAAAAAAAATATTCCATTTACTTCAGCTTTCACTTAAATCTCTAACGTAGCCATTGTATGGTAACCCATGCTGTTGAGACAGGTTAAAATCAAAGATAGTATCTTCAGTGCCTTCATCTAGCATGTAAAAGGTTTTCTTACTCAATATTAAGTAGAGGGGTATTTTTGAAAGTGACATATGACATTTTTTCAATGATTCTGCAGTTAATTAAGTATTTTCAATGAGTCTGCAGTTGAGATTGAAAATGAAATCTAAATCTGAAGAATTATTTCTCTTATCAACTGCCAGGTTAACAGCCATGAAAAAGAAAGTACTGTAAGAAAGAATGACGTAGATCAAGATCATGGAAAAAGGGGAATTTATTGTAGAAGTAGCTCAGTAATAAAGATTTTCAGAGGAACTGAACTGATTTACCGAAAAATAGCTTTATCTGAAGCCCAGCTTAGTATGCGATCTGATACTCTATGGCTTCTTCCTTATCCTTCACACATACTTACAATCTAAGAATGTGTGGCACGTGGCAGCTGTGAAGAAATCTATTGCAGACATCCCATGCAGCTCTTAAAGTCTGACCCTGTGGATCCCCAATTCCAGTGTGTGTGTGTGTGAGCGTGCAAAAAAATCTACTCAGTAGCATATTTTTTTTCCTAATAAGGACATGATGATCTATCCCTTAAGTGCCCCCCAAATCAGTATTTATACTTTCACTACATGTCCCTTAGGTTGCCACTCAGCAAGCAGAGATTAGATTTAGAAAGTCACACAGAGCTGGGCAACTATTTACTGTTATAAGTGGAAACCTTTAAAAAGCTGTGCATGTAAGTGCAGAGCTCAGGAACAGCTGAGGGTAGATCCTGCCTGTACCTCTTTGTCCCTCTCTATTTGAATAGTACATGCTTTGTTTTTCACTTCTCACTCTGCTATCATTTTCACCCATAGGTAATAAAGTCAAATCAACCAATCAATTTACCTAAAATTCAAGTTACAAGTAAACAATTACCTTTAAATTTCCTATCTTGCCTTGAAACTCTAAATTTTGTTATTTTTCTACCACTTTAATTTGTCTGTGATTTCTCCCATTTTTTTTTTTTTTCTCCCTGGTTGTAGATAGTGAATGCAGTAACTTGCCTCAAGACATTTCTGAGAGAAAGTGTTGTCTAGTGACTAAACCAAAGGCATAGGCCTCAAAGAACTTATTTCTGTCTTCATTAGCAGTTCACCTGGTGAGCTGGGAAAAGCAATTTCATCTGTTGGCGAAGCATCTTATTGTAGCTACTTCCCAAGGACACCAGAAGAGGTTAATTCATCTGGCCATGGCTTTGTCCATCCAGCCTGTTACTCACTGAAGTTCCTACTCTAGCTAGTGAGAAGAGACTCATCTCATCCAAAGAGGCTGAAGAAGCTCAGAGGGGCTTCCACCTCTCCACTGAGAGACCTCGAGCAACCGGCTTAGCCAATGGCCCCGTTTAATTAAAAAAAAATATACAAAAAGAAAAAGTATTTGCCTAGCTCTGAAATATAATTAAAAGAAAATCCCTGCATGTGTCAAAAACTATAGACTTTAAAAATAAGAATTATGAAAGACTGTCCCTGACACTGCATTGACCTCACTGTGAGTTTTGTGCTGACGGCAGCTGCAGCACTGGGCCAAGAAAATGCACGGTAAGCCACCATCTTCTGGGATATTTAGCAATGCTACCAGCACTTTATGTCAGATAATCCCTAGATCCTTTGGGAAATCTTCATCTTTTCATATCATGGATCTCAGTTCCCTTCTATAGTGGCTCTTTTGCCCTTTTCAGTGTTTTGCAAGCGGAGAAAATGGCACCAGAAATTCTCTCTACAATTTGTGTCTTTCTAACTAAACCCTGGAGCAAACGCACCCTGAACTTACAGGACAGAATTGAAAGCCATGTGTCTGTCTGGGTTTTTTTTTGTTTTGTGTTGTTTGTTTTTTTTTTCTTTTTAATAAATTTAAGAGCAGTTCTCTAGAACCCTCAGGAGAGCATACTTTCTATTTCAAACCAAAATATTTCGCTTGCGCAGCATTTTAACGTAAGTTACTGCAGAGAAAGCTTAACCTCTTAGTGTTTGTGTTCTCTGGGGACATAAGCTGTACACACAGGGATTTTACAGATGCCGGCTGATCATAATTAATTTAAGCATGTGAGGATCAGCAATATTGTCTACATTGTGAAATCTCATCCAGTTTATGGATCATTTTGTATTTTCAGTCATATATCTACATGAAGTAATTCACCTGATGGCCAGGTTTCTAGAGAAATTCTGAACTCCATTAAAATCAAACATGGTAAACTGTTTGGATAAAAAAGATAAAATATTTGAAGAATCTTCAGTGTCTTTAACAGTTCTGTCACCCAGGACCAGTTTCAAGTTGCCATAATAGTCTCTAAACTTGAAGATATATAAGTTATCATGAAGACTAGGAAAAGCAGTAGCAATTAAATAGGGAAGACTTACACTAACTTTAAGTAAAGAAGGATAAAAAAAAAAACTCACACTGAATGTAACTAAAAGGCATCACAATAAAGAAACAAACTGTATCTTCGCAAAGTGCAAAAATCAGCAAGAAAGTAAAGAGAACACCTTCCAAAATGAATAGATGAAAATAAATACGAGCTTCTGAAGTCATATGATTTATGAAACGGCATCAGTATGAAAGACAACATAGGAAAATGCTGGTAGAATTTGTTGCTTAAAAAGTAAAAAAGTAAATAAACACAAAATGCTTTTAGCACAGAATGCATTTTTTTTCCAGATGACGAGCACGATCAGAAATTGAAAAAAAGAAAAAGAGTGAGAGAAGAAAAAAACCACTTAAATAGGTTCAGAAATAATTTCAACACCTTCCCTGAGTCTGGTTCTAAAGCAAATTATCCCTGGGCTCCCCTCTGCTGTGCCAGTAGCACCCTCCCAACTGCAGCTCCCTGTTCCTTCCACTACGGAGAGACTCAGACCCAGTTGTGAATGGTCCTCTGTTGCCAGAGACATAAACCCAGGGTCTTAATTAAAAAGAGAAACTATTCCCATACTATTACTCTAGTTACAAAATTGTTATTCCCTTTACTACAGAGAAACTACTAAAAGGCCAGCACACAAATCCATACATATCTTTTCTGTTGCCAGAAGGTCTTGTTTCCTGAAAACACTGTCACGTGCAGGCAAAACCACAGGTGAAAGAGATTTCAGTTTAGTCAGCTCTGTAACAGGCAAGAAAAGTGGGAAGAATTTGTAGCCCATACTTAACAGTTAAATTAGCAGCTGCAAACGTAACAGCTGTTGCAAAAAGAAAATCAACTCTTTATTTGTATTCCCAGTGAGACTTATTGATGATTACCTCAACAAAAGAGTGAAAAGAGGAAACTGCTAAACTTTAATTAATAAATTGCCAAAGAAAAGCAATTAATAATCTCTAGCATGAGGGTTTAACCAATACACTTTCTTCTGTGCATATATAAATATAATTAAGCAGAGAAGGATGCATGCGAACAACAAAAAACAAAATAAGACCTTCACTGTAACTGAAGCTCGAAGAATTACAGAAAAACCCCTGACATGACTTCATGTTATCACATTTAACATGAAAACAAGAAAAGACAGGCTTTAAAAGGAAATCATGTTTTCCCTGCTCAATTTCTTACAGTTGACATTGACAACTTTATGGAAGAATATACTGTGTAAGGAAATTCAATGTCTATTGATAGAAACAAGAGCTAAATATGACTGAATTACAAAATAAGTACTTAAACTGAAACATTTATGAAAATTGGAATTGAGGAAGTTCAGGAGTCTGTAAATCAATAGACTCTAGCACATAAAACACAAATGAATCTGCACAAAAACACTAAGAAAATATATCAATGCCATAACTTCTTTCATGCATGGTGACTGCTGATTATTTTAGACAAAGAAAAAAGAAATTGAATTCTGCTTTTTATGAAATATTCAGTATCGGACTAGTTACACCATGTAACTATTGGGAATGTGATCTAACACAGATTCCTAACAGAGGAATTAAAATATAACCTTTTGTGTTTTAGGAGCCATATTTACTAGATCGAAAGAAAGAAAACCAGCAAAGACCAATTTAACCATATGCATTTACTGCTGACATAACCTGGAGCACTCAAGTATTAGTTGAAGTACCAGAGTTTTAGATTTGAGGACACAAAATATCCTTTGGTATGATTTGATGTAGTTCATGAAGTTGTATATTGCAGCCACATAATGCTGGTAAACATCTTAATTTATACATAAATCTCTGCAACAAAGAAGTCATTTGTTGCTTAGGGAATTTCTGCACTTCCGTTGAAGCGAAATGTGTTAAAAGTATTAGAAGAAGGAGAACTAGTTGTGACAGCATCATCTGCGATCTGGCTACCCTCTCTGCAGTGGGCACTTCATGGGCAAGAAAGGAAGGCTCAGGCCTGACATTTGAGGAAACAGATTGCTCTTCTGTAACTTGGTTTAAAAAAAAAAAAAGTATCAGTAAATTGAAAACAGTAGAATTGGAGATGCCACTATAAAAAAAAAAAAAGGTAAAAAAAGAGAAAAATATATTTTGATATATATATCTTTATAGCTACGTATCAATATTGCTACCTGAATGAGACTGCAGTCCTTGACTCCTACGTAGAGCTTTGGTGCATTATCAACTGTTATCAATATATTAGGATGTGAAAGAGAAACTCCGGAGTGTGATTCACATCTTCTCTGATGCAGTTAAGTAAAAAAAAAAGGCTCTAAGACAAAAAAAACATTTGAGTAAATACCACCATAATATCCAGCTTTCTCATTTGTATCATTCCTTCCTTGTAAATTGTCCTAACTTAAGAAAACACCCCAAATTTCTCAGTAAAGTTTAGTCACTGAACTTCAGCAGGACAATCTATGAAACATACTTCTAAACTGTTTTTTGCTTTTATTAGCCTTGACAGCGGTGCTGTTTTCCAGCCAAAGATGAGGAGAGGATTTTCCACCCTCCTCTGGTCAGTAGGACAGTATTCAGCACAAGGATCACTTTGTGCTTGCCCCGTTCTTTCTCCTCTCTCGAAACTGTTGGCCACTGTTGGAAACAGGATCCTCAGCAAATGGGCCTTTGGTCAGATCCAGCTTGGCCACTCCAAGATTATGTTATAGTCTTTAACACACATGCATGAAATATAACCTGAATACCTTGCATTCTTTGGCAATTGGATACGGTGGCTTCCATATGAAAGCCAAGTGCTGTAATGTAACTTTATCCAAGTAATTAAGCTACATTGATTTTCAACAGCTGGGAAAAGGGGCCTTTACCATGAGTATTCACATTTCAAAGTATAGAAGTGGTCAAGACGAAGAAGAATAAATACAATTAATGATTCTTCCCATATACTTTGTATCTACCTTATTCCCGCAGCATCTGGAAAGGTTAAACAGCTGAACCCGGAGTATATATATGTACCAAAACGGGAGACAAGCGTTTGTATTTTGAGGCAAGAACAAGGAATAAAGTGGGGGAAAGAGTTAGAAAGTATCCGTGACTGGTCAGGGAGAGACCTGTAAAAGTGATTTCTGGATTTTTACTCTGATATTTTAAAAAAAGGCAGGTCTCTGGCATCACTAGGTCAGACGAATGTGTAAGACAAGGAGTAGGCTTTCGTAAAAGCTGATGCCGCTTACGGGTTGGGTCTGTCACAACGTGCTCTGTGAGCCTCCCAGCCTCAGCAAGAAAAGGACTAAAAAGGGAATTTAGTACCAAAGCTGCCACGAGATGCTTAGAACCGGAGGTGCGGCTCTCCAAGCACTTCCTTAGCTGCTGTCTGCAAAGAAAGGGACTGCAAAGGGAGGCACTGCAAAGAAAAGCACTGCCTATCCAGCATCTCCCCGGCTGATGCCCCTTCTCTAACTAAACCCCAGCTCCTGCGGGCTCAGCAGGCGCAGAGCAAGCAGCCGACGGCGAATTCAAAAGGTGATAAAGCAGAAATCCTCCCTCCGTAACAACTTTCTGACCTCTTCGCTGTCGGCAGGTTTAATCAAAGTGTAATCAATGAACGTTTTCCCCTCTATGCAAAGCCGGTAAGCAAGCACCTTAATTGGCTCGCTTGAAAGATTTAAAGCCCGTGAAACTTCGGAGCGGTTTAACCAGTTTTGCAGGGAGGGAGTAGCTGCAGAGACACTGCAATGCAGCACCGCGCGGCTCGCAGGCCACTGACACCGGAGAGTTGCCACAAAACCTTTGGGCTAAGTTCTACCCTTTCCCGCTGCCGCCGGGGGAAGGAAAACGAGCTTTTGAGGGTAAAATGCGCAATAAAGCTTATTTAGCAGCTTCAGTCCAGTCCTCCAGTCTACCCCCACTCTGGAAAGCTCTATCTTTCTTTCAGCAAAAATTGGCACTATTTCAACCAAAGTTCACGTTCTTTTGAAAATATATTTTGGTTCCACTGACAAAATGTTTTATTTCTTAACTCCTTCCACGCTGGGCTGTAGTTTGCAACTGTTGCCATTAAAATCAAAATATGTCCCGCATAAAAACCTAGAAGTGTAAAAAGTGTTTCCCTATCTGGTATATATTGCCATTTTAATATCCAATTACTTGTTTAATAAGGACACACTGTTCCATCTTAAGATTATTTTCCAGGCTCAGGTTTTTATTTTGCAGAAGAGAAGGGCCTACTCACCAGCTCCGTATTTATGCAGTGTTTTAGAAGAGATCTGAGAGTTGCTAAGCTGAGAGTTAAAATGCTTCCAAGAATATCAAAAATTGGAGAGCAAAGCTAAATATAAGTGATCGGTTCCCCTTCTAATTCTGTTCTAAGTAGCTTTTGGTCCTTAAATTCTCTTTAATTTCATTTCAACCATGTGCAGAAGATACGAGCAGCACACGAATACAAAAAGTCATCTCTCCAGCCTGCAGAATGGCTACTGCACTTTGAATACCTGCATGAACCTCCATATGAACTACACCCCCAATGATTGTTAGAGATCACAATGCTTAACACTACTTCACCTCCATTTACACAACACATGTGGAACTAAGACACAGTACACCAGTTATTTTCAGTTTTAAAAAGAAAAGTAAGGATTGACTCAAAAAGCCCAGAATTATGGCTGCTGTTGAGCTCCGATTTTCTAATCTCTGGGATTTGTTTTCCTCTTGCTTCTAATAATGTTTCGATATTTTTGTTCACAGAATTTACATTTCTGTTTGGACTTTCACACCTCTTTTTTCTTTTCTATTTCTCAGAGAGATGAGGGGAAATAAAGATGGTGAGTGTCCATAAAGAAAACAGGGAATGAAGAGCAGAAGAGCTGAGAAGCCGTTCTCCATTCTTCGTATTATCCCTTGTATTTCCATTCAGCTCCTTTTCATGAAATCACTGCTTGTATCTTCCGTCCTGCCTTTGTCCACTGTATCTGTGCTCTTTTATACAATTTACTCCTATTTCTAAGACCACTTTCATCGGAGGGACAGGCAGCGTGGTTCAGATAAGCACCATCACCAACCACAAGTCTGACAGCATTCAAAAATTTTTGTGATGCTATTTGATTTTATCTGGGTGAGTCTCTGCATTTGTTTATTCCAGACAGGATGAGAAAACAAAGTGCTGTAATATCAAGAGGAAAAGATATTCAAGTTGATGGCAAGCACTAGATTTTTTTGCAGGGGTTGCCATTCTCTTGAGACGTGCTGCCAAGTCTATACACGTAAATGTGAGGGGAGTTCATACAAGGCTTAGGAGAACTTTTGGCTGTTTCAAACAAGGAAAGAAAAATTTAAACTTTGAAAGCTGTTCCTATAGTATTCACCTCATTTTCTTCCCACAGCACAGCATATTGCTTCTTTTTGGGGACATTGCTAAGATCACTGTGCTGTAAGCTTTTTTCTATTGCATAAAAACTAAATTATTGGAACATAAGCTTTTTCTGCTAACAATTTTAATTGCTATCATCAGCTGGTTTATGGTATTGACTAGTACTTATCATCGCTTAATACTTGAAATATCAATAGCTAAAGGTTTCATTGAATGTTTTGAGTTGCAATATCTAAAGGCTTAATAAACTTGAAAGATTGAAAAAAAAGATGTTGGTTAATATATTGCAGTGGCTTTTCTTGGATCTTCCCAAAAAACCTGAAGTTGTAGTAACAACTCAGAGCTACAAGTTTGAAAAGGGAAAAATCAAGCTACAAGCCTACTTTGCTTACACCCTTCTCTAGTTTTGGAAGCATTTTAAACTGAAGAAGCCCCGAAGGAAGTAGAGCTGTACAGTTTTAAGACTGCATTTTATGACTATGTCCCTATAGACGCATCAAGATAAGATACAGTAAATTAGGGATCAGGTATAAATTACATAGAAAGAACAAAAAGAGTTGTGCAGGATCTTTAGAATTAAATAAATATTTATGCTGATATAGAACGTGTCATTCTGTGTGACCTGTAAATCTTAAATAATTCTCTCTGAAGGTAATTTAAACAAATATTTTAAAACTGTTTCATCTTTTTTTGCTGTTAGGGATTTTTTAAGAAAGAAATACTTCATTTCACATCTGTATTTATGCAGTTTGCATTAACCAGCATGTCAGATTAAAGTGAAATACTTCAGCAGTAAGAACACGTGGACAACTATTGAATACTCTCACTACCTTAAAAAAATTCAATAATTTCCCATAAAAAGGTTAACTTTAGGGCCCTGTTCTTTACCAACTCCACTCTCTTCAGTGTGTTTTGAATGATTTGAGTGAAACAGAAAACTGGCTGTACTTCACTGACAAGTCATGCAGTCGGGACTAGTCTGCCCTCAACTGGGTT
The DNA here is from genome assembly GCA_026546715.1 of Gallinago undulata. Lineage (NCBI taxonomy): Eukaryota > Metazoa > Chordata > Aves > Charadriiformes > Scolopacidae > Gallinago > Gallinago undulata. Next base: position 204,427,087 of record JAOTQQ010000001.1, on the reverse strand, counting down.
TGTGGTGAATGGAAGCAGAGTCATAGGAAAAATGGAATAAATATGCAGTATAATACTTGATGGATTTTATCAGCATCATTTGAATTGCATGTTCACCAAAACTGAATTTAACGTATTTCAGAGCTGGTAAAATATAAGGAAAAAGCATTTCAACTAAAATTTCAAATATAATAGGAAAAATCTGTCAAGTGATGTATTTTCCTGTGTATTAACAGTGGCAAAGAACAGCTCTGAAATGCCAGTGATTGCTACAATACTCAGACACCATGGTGATAATTGCAGTATAAAATCACCAGACAGCAAACAGGACTGCCAGAACTAATGGGAACACATTTTTATTCAGAACCCAGTGCGGATGACTATCTGTAATGGAATTGCTTTCCAATACATTTTCTTTGAAATAGCTCTGATTATGACTTATACATGTTTATATTAATGTGTTTATTTAACTAAAGTTAGACATGTGTAATTTCATTTTGCCCTCATTTGCCCATTTCTTAGTATGGCCTAATTTATTCTGCTTGGTCACTGAGGTGCAGATAAATGAATAAACGAACATGTGATACCCGATCTGAAGCACAATTGTAAGTTTGACTAAAATTGCAGCTGTTTTAATCTTTGCATGTTATCCTTAGGATCCAGAGAAACAAAAGAAGGTATTGTGCTGGATAAACTCTGGCAGTACTAATTTATCTTCCCAGTGCCTCTGAAAAAACCTGTTATTAGAGCTGTACTGTTTCACCTGAGACCTACGTGTGTCCTAGGCTGGGCACAATCAGGCAGAATCAACAGCTTGTGTTGACAGGTCATAGCAAGGCTTGTGCCTTGAGTTTACTCAAAACTGATAAAAGGGTGCCAGCAAGTCTTCACAGACACCCATCATCGCTGAATTCAAGTAAAGATGGAAAAACATCTTTAGTTCCTGTAAGAACGTGATATTCCTTTTAAGAATTCCTTGGGAACCTCAGATAGTCATTCGGGTCCTAGCTCATGAGCAATGAGGAGGAGTTCTGCCACTTAACTCTGGACTTATAAAATCAATCAATGCCTGCTTCTTCCCACTGAAACTAGCTTAAACCCTGGAAAGATATAATTAGACATCAGAAGCTGAATGAGATACATCCCACCCTAAATGTCTTAATATTTTCCTGACTTTCCAGTTGATGCTTTTATTTAGAAAGCTGTCATTTTCTCTTGTAAGTACTTCATATTTGGGGCTAATTGCCCGCCCTGGAGGTACAAGGACATCGTCATCCAAAAGTCATATAGGGATGTTGTATGCATTTGGCAGGAAGCATTTATCTTTGTTTAATTCTGATCTGACTGAAGCAACTGCAGATCTTCCTGGCATTTCTGTTCATTCTTAACTTGTATTTTGCACTATCTGTCTCCAGAAGGAGAATAGAAAAGAATGTTAAATAAGCAATAATGAAAACAAAATGATTAACTAGGTGTTGATTACTGTCTTATTATATGCACATTTAAAGATTGTTCTTAGAGTTGTATAAAATACTTCTAAAAGCAAAGTCTGTGACAAAAATACAGCCACTTCCTTGGGATAGAATTGCCATTTGAATTTTCATTCCAGATGCCTTCTGATGATAGCTGGGAAAAGCACTATCCTGTTAAATGGCTGGCTTTAAAGCACTTATCCTTTACCATATGTCTTTAAGTTTATTATTTTGCTTACCCTCGGGCTGGTATTGTGCTATGATTGTTACCGTCTGCCCCGCTCCCTTTAGCGCAGCTGCAGCCTGCTCATGGGTAGCACCTCGAAGATCGATGCCGTTCACCTGCAGAAGGAACGCAAACAACAGATCTGAGTAGTTTAACATTAGAAACAAATACAGAGGTGGGTTTTGATTTGCGTTTGGTTTGGTTTAGTTTTTTTTTTTAAATATCTGATGGATGTAAAGGTCGGGTTGCCCAGATGCAAAACAAAAGTACAAAATTAAAAAGGCTGAGAGGATGTTACCTATGACTGGCCATGAGAATCTCCACTAGTACTGCACACCATAGTCAACAGAATCATGGAATTGTCTAGGTTGGAAGGGACCTTTGAGATCATCAACTCCAAACATTGCTGAAACCATCACTAAGCCATGTCTCTCAGCCCCAAATCTACCCATCTTTTAAATACCTCCAGAGATGGTCACAGAATCACAGAATCTTAGTGGTTGGAAGGGACCTTTGAGATCATCGAGTCCAACCACATTATGGTGACCCCACAACTTCCTTGAGCAGCTTGTTCCAATGCTTGATAACCCTTCGGTGAACAAATTTCTCCTAAGCTTACCCATACATATTCTCTGGCCACTGCTTTTTGTGGCTTTCCTGCTTTACTGAGTTTACATTTTTGGTAATCTCCTCATTATTATTAATTTAATAGATAAAGTTTAAAAGATAAATTTTCTGTGGTGCCTGAAGATCACTGTAGGATACTGCAGGCAAGGGAACTGTTCCTTCAGCCAGACTCTGCAAGCCCAGCCTGTAACATCAGGGCAAGCTGGAGATACATAGAGCGTCTCTAACAAAAACTGCTGGTTAGAGAACTTCCAGAGGAGAAATCCTATCTACCATTTTCTTCTTGTGCAACCTCTCCTCCTATTGCCTAGAAATACCCACATATCTTGTACTTGACAGCAACGGAGTCACTACCAGGTACAGTTTTACCACCTCTGGCTGTTTGACACATGTAGATCTCTCCATGGGGTTCCTCTGACTTAATGTTGTCGGGTTTTTTTTGCTTTATAATCAGTGGGAGTGGAGCAGAGCAGACCGAAGTAGGAAACCACCCCTAAAATTCATGGGCAATTTCAGAACTCTTTTGATTTGTAGTTGTGATGTTAAATGTTTTGTCAGCAGAATCCTAAGGAAGAGACAGAATTTGTATATAGAATTATTAACTACTCCAGAAATTTGAATCTTGCTTGTAAGCAGGAATGTTACTGTCTGGCTATACTGAAGTAGGTGAGATTTCTTTCATTATTTATTTGGGTTTTTTGTTTCTTTCTTTCTTTCTTTATTTGACTTCCCTCCTCAGTTCCACTTTGTAACGCTTCAGTGAAGAACAAGAAGCTTTTGACATCCAAACAACCTCAGCAAGACAGAGACCCATTTCTGATTTCTCAGGCAAAGAAAAGAAAAAAGAAGAAAGGAAATACAGCATGGGGGGCGGAAAGTGAACAATGTCATCAATTTCACAAACAGACCAAAACACAAGCCCCACGTTCTCAGCAATAGCAACTCTTTTGTGTTTAATTTTATCAACTACGATCACAAGATGGGTAAGCACATACTGAAAATATGTATTTGCATGCTCATTCTGGAAGAAATGACTGCCGAAGGTACAAACACAACACATTTTAGTGAGTGAATTTCTCAGAAATTAAGTTCATTTTTTGCTAGGATATAGGCTGGGATGAACACTTGGGAGGAATTAAAGGTCTGAGTGGCTAAAATCAAATTAGCAAGGAAAAATGTCAGAGAGAAAATAACACATTAATTCTATCTTCTGCAATTTTTATCAAGATGACAAACGAGCTAGACAAAACAAATTAAGTAATGCTGCACAGGTAAAAGACCTGACTACACTAGGTTGCCAAAATAGTGATTTTCTGCTTGAAGATGAACGGCTGCAGAATAAGCCCAAACAATCGTTGCCAAATAGGTAGGTAAACGACTGTCTGCATTGCTATTTTGCTCACCAACAGCTGAGAGGATCTCACTGCAGAATAATAGGTGTTAAATTTAGAAATTACTTATAACCTAGTCTGACTTTCTAAAGAACAAGATGACTAGATGTTAACTGGATTTCTGGGCGTTATTTCCCAATATTTAAAAGCAAACATAATCAAGTTCCAAACCTTCTAGTTGAAAAACAGTATATCCATGTAGAAACATTCAATCTTGATGAAAGACACCATTAATTTGTACATTTTAATCACATTCTTACCCTCAGGCCAAAATGAAGAAGAGTTTCTGAAGGGGTAAATCAAATAATACTACGTCTTGCCTCTTCCTCCAAAACAATCTCCAAATAATAACAACTGTGTACGGTGATATTTTTCCCTGACTTGATTACACTGCAAATTGTTAAATCTGATTTCAGTTACTGCTTTCAACTTATGTTGTTTATGTTAAGAATAATCAGTAAAAGAAACAAAAAATACCAAAAAAGTTGCAAGCATGCGCAGGAAAGTTTAATACATATCGAAGTTGTTTTGTTGGGTTTTTTTCTCTATTAAATGGGCTAACTTCCTCTAAGTAGCATTACACAATAATCAAAGTAGCACTGCTGTTCTGAGCTTGACTGCACAATCCTGATGTCCTGGCCCAGAATGAACTTGGCTGCACAATTTCTAATGCTTAACTCCAAAATGAATTTGACATAATGAAAATAAGAAGAGCCTCCAGCTTATCCAGATGTCTGTCTCTCCCGCGTGCTGCGGTAAAAAGCAGTAAGGAAGCTTACAAACAAAGAGAAGTGCCACAATGGAAGATTATAGTTTAATACTACAGACAAAACTAAACTGAGATGGAGAAAAAGATGCAGCTATAGTTCACAGTAATTACAGTAATTGCCTCTGCATTCATTGACTCAAACTAAAGCATGATCTACTTCATTAATACTGAATCTTAATCCAAATGAAAGATAAGATTAATATTTTGGATAGATCAAACTCTTCTAAAATTGGAAGAGTTACATTCCCTTTAAAATATTTGAATAGCCCATATTAGCACAAATTGCTTGAATTCTAAATGGTGCCATTTAAAGACTTACTACAGTCTGGTTGTCTTCTGTTAGAATGCCTAAATGTGACTCATATGTAGGTCATTCAAATAGAGGCTAGCAGAATAATCTGTTTTATTTAGCCATTTATTATTTAAGCCACCTTAAAGCCACCATTTTCTGTTTGTACAGTGGTTAAATCAACACTTGGAATATCTTGTTGAATTGGAAAGGAAAAACACATCCCCGCTCTGGGGAGAAAACAAAGAATTTTTTTCCATTTTGTCTTTGAACCATCACTGAGATAGTAAAGTTCTCTTATACAGTAAATTAAATAGGGAAGAAAGGGCACCTTTTTACCATGGAACAAACAATACAGCAGATTTTTCAAGTTGTGGCTGAATTCTTTTATTTGTTGAACTCATAAAATAAGAGCTTTTGGCGTCTGAATACAGACAACTCTTACAGTCAGAATTGCCATTGTTTGCATTAAGAGAAGTTAAAAAAACCCAAACTATTTGTCTGCCTTAACTTTGCATGTCGACTTAACTATTTTCAAGCCCATTAACAAGAGGTGAAAGGAAAGCTGAGCCATGCTCTCCAGCAGTCCTGCTTAGTCATTAGAAATGGAATGTATAGCATCAACCCTGAGGTGACGGGAGCACGGTCTTTGAGCAAACCAGGGAACACTGGAAAAACACTCATTAGAGATGGACTGTCCTGAACATATCTGGGGGAGGTCTTCCTCACAAGCAAGTGGCACAATCATTCTACGCAATGGTCCACACACCTTGCTAGTGAAGAAAAGGTTTTGAAAAGGAAAGAAAGGAAAAATGCACAGGGGAAAGAGAGTCGTCACTCTCCAGCTTAGATTCTTTTAAATTTTCAGGCTCACTTTATTGCTTTTCTCTCACTTTTCTCATTTCTCCTAACTTTTCTGTGCCTACACTTTCTTTTGATCTGTTAAAACTGCATGGTTTGGTACACCCAGACACAGCGGTTGTCTCATCCTGAACTCCACTGCAAACACAGTATCATGTCATGTCTGCTCTTCTCCATGCCCAGCATCCTCCTTCTCTCTTTTTATGGGCCAGTGATTTCAGTGACCTTTTCAGCTCTCCTTGTCTTGCTACCTTAGAGTTATGACTTTTGCCTCTAGTAATGGTGGTTATGCTCTGATGAGCTGGGCATTCTAGAGGCAAATTCTTCTCTCTCTGGAAAACAAGAACCACTGTGGGGTATAAGCTATATCATTTAGTATTCTTTCTTCTGCCAGGAAGTCTAAGGAGGCAGCTAAACCAGCCAAAAATGTATCAAAGCACTACACCTGTGAAGCAGGAAGAAAATTAGTATTATGTTATTGAAGAGGTGTCTCGCACACACTGCCTTTTGCAGTAGGATCCAACAAGCTTTATGACTCACCAGACCACATGAATCATTCCAAATGGTACCTGTTAAGCCTATAACCACAGTCAAAAACTTATTTTTTAATCAAAACTGTACAGAAATTCCTCTGATAGAAGATCTCCTTCCCATGTGATTTTAGCTTTTGTGAATGATGCCAGATTGGCAAACTTTGAAACTGAAATAATTTCACTGAAGAGTTCACTGCAGTGACAGTTTAAGAGCCATTTTCCTTCCATCAGAATTCCTCACAACTTGTTTAAACTGAGTTTGAAATAAATGATAGCTTTTGAAAAGGACACATAGTCTCACTGGAGCCTGAATGGACATGAAACTTATTTCATTCAAGTCAAATAGGTACCAGTTAGTTTTATTTTCAACCTGGACTGGATGTGATCTAGCAACTATGAGGTGATCAATGGCATTTTGTCTCTCTGCTAAATGGCAAAGTCTAGACAGAGGTGCACATGTCGTTTTTACATATTACAACAACTGGCACTACCAATGAAAAATATCATATATGAGTACCATGCTAGATAACAACACAGCCCAATACCTACTAATTTTTAAATAAATATACATATTATTTTTCATTAATTTCATACATGAAACATCCATCAAACACAATACTTAGTAGAAACATTCATTTATGTTAAAACGGAGAGCTCATTATTAGCTTTTAAATGCCAGTCTAGTTGCTGCTATTTTACATTCCATTCCCCTGCATCGTCACTCAAACACCCTTATATTTCTACTACCACCTGATCTCATGGATCTGTTACTGTGTCCCCTTTCCAACCCGTGTGCTTTCACACATTCACTCCCCTTTGCTGTTCCTGCTACCTTCCAAATTGATATCAAACCGTCCCACCTCCCTCCTACAGCTTTTACTTTACACATGGCTGTCACTTCCATTCACTCTCCTGCCTTTCTGAATCAATCCTCTCTCCCTAATTCTGTTTTCAGCATTTGGATTTCCCTGTCTCCAGCTCTCACCCTGGGTCATTTAGGCATTCCCTGGTGAGGCACTGGAACAGGTTGCCCAGGGAAGTCACGGATGCCCCATCCCTGGAGGTGTTCAAGGCCAGGCTGGATGGGGCTTTGAGCAACCTGCTCTA
>JAOTQQ010000001.1:204399617-204419701 GCA_026546715.1 Gallinago undulata | reverse complement strand
GCTTTGAGCAACCTGGTCTAGTGGGAGGTGTCCCTGCCCATGGCAGGGGGGTTGGAACTCGATGATCTTTAAGGTCCTTTCCAACCCAAACGATTCCATGATTCTATGATTCTATAGTAGCAGTTATTCTATATACCTTGGTTTCCAGACAGTTCTAAAAGGTATTGTCCCTTCTGGTATATGAATATAGCTAAACTATAGTTTCAGTTTTGCTCCTAATGATGCAGGGTTCTTGTTTCACATTTGAATTTCAAAGAAATAATTATTGCAATTCCTCTGCTTCTGAAGTGAAGGTTTCCATTTTAATAAGTGCCTTAAAACTCAGATGCTAAGAACTTAATTCCATCTGAAGCCGATAAGCAATAGGTACTCAGGAACTGAACTAAATAAAACTGTAAAACTGTGTTAGAGACTTCTTAGAGACAGAAGGGCATTGGTGCTTTGTCTGACCAGGGCACTGAGTCAATGGCGAATTCAGAAACTGAAATCCTTGCTTTGATCTCTACTTGATAGGTTTTTCCTTATTTTCACATCCACAGAGTACGGCAACGTGGCCTGCGAGAGGTGAGATGCCATTGGCTTGTCTCATGGCAAATCTATACTGAATTCAACCCAGTGACCATGAGGCAACGTACCAGTCAGTGAATGGTAGCAAACTGGAATCTTCAACTCTACAGGAAGGAATTGTGCAGTGCTCACATATTTATATTAAAACTGCCTGAATCACAACATTCATAGTTTAGTTGTGGGTCTACAGATTAGGATTATGTGACACACATACTTTGAATAGATAATGCTTCATACTCTCAAATAAAGCGTGTTTTCTAAAACCAATGGAAAGGAAACAGACCTTGTAGTCTCTAAGTGGTTTTTCTTTTGTTATTGTCCTGGTAGTTTGTTTGTCCAGAGAAAAGGCTTATATGTCTTGGTTTGTTGGTTTTTTTCAAACGGATCTCCAAAATCTCCTCCAGCAAGATATTGCAGATATCCCTTGAATACCCTATTTAATGGATGGCCAATTTCTATTAATTTGCAGCTCGTGTCATATGATAATTTTTTTAATCACTTAGGAACCCAAAACTTACTGGGCAGTAGAGCAGAATGATGCCTGGAGTCTAAGCTGTTTAAATACAAGGCAGACATCCAGCCTGAGGCAAATCTCTGAATGAATAAAGCTCAGGGATGTAGCCATTCCGTCCACCGGTAGCAGTTTGGCTTTCAAATTTGTTTCTTTTTGGTTTTCCTTCATTGTGCAGCTGACAATAAGGCTACACTGTGGGGTGTAACGCTCACTCCAAATCTTCAGTGTATCAGATGTGACATAATTTTGTTTGACAGTCTTAAATCAAAATCTGCTAAGTCAGAATGTTTGAACTGAATGTGAACTCCTCCTTAAAATATTAGGAGCTGAAGAGCAAGCAATCTGGCATCAGATCATTTCTACTCATTGAGGCAATTGTAAAATGAATGTTTTAGAGGCAACGGACGATTTCATCACAGCAAAAACACACAGCCTTTAGTCTAGGCCAATTTACTAGCTTTACATGACACGTAACTGACAGGTCTGATAGCTAACATTGCTTGGCAAAGACAGACATACCTTATTCATGAAAATTGTTAGTATAATGTATTAGGTTCTGATCATGTGCTTGGAAATGTCAGAGTTAATTTAGGAAACATTTACTGCATCGAGGAAATTGCAATATATGTTATAGATTGCAGAAAGATGGGGGCGGAGGGGGGTGGGGGAAGAGAGAGAAATCCAGCTGGAAGAGATTCCTAAATCAATAAAAGACAAAAGGGAGCTCTATAGTCACCAGTGTACATAGTATTGCAGTATACGCAGGTGGTAAATTTTTCCCTAGAAGCTCCATTAAACTTGTATTTTAGAAAGTCATCTGTTTTATTTTGAAGTCCCAAAGTGACAAGTCTACGGCAATATAACCCAGTTACCCTGACTACAAAACAAGAGCATCTTGTTTTAAGGCTGAATATGTCTAAGTTCAACTTCCAGCCATCAGATCATGTATATTTATCAACAACACTGAAAAACAGTTAGCTACAGTTCTCTTTTCCGAGGATATTTCCAGATGGTAGTGTTTACATTGACACAGTTTGTATTTCACTAAAGTGAATTTTTATGGTCAAGGAGGATGCTAGAGCTTTCCTGACATAGGTCTAAACTCCAAGGCTTCATGAGGGGGAAAAAAGATTTTTTTAAAATAAGCCATTTCTTTAAATACATAAAAGAGGGGATTTTCAAAAGCATAAATTTGCATTTCTACCCAGCTTCTATACATTGGGTGCCCAGTTGCCTTCTCTGTCTCTAAAAATCTCCTCTTGTACAGGGAAGTTGTGTGGATGATTCAGTATTGTCATGTGAAATGTTTTGGTTCATAATGATGACAGCCAGTACTAAACATATGTCTAAATGCATTGTAAAAGGTGAAAATAAGTTTATCTGGAAAGGTGGAGCACAGTGCACCCAAATGATCCCAGACAAACTTAAGCAGGTTGAAGACTTTTAGAGACCCACTGTGATTTCTAACTCACCCTCAAGACCCAGAACTTCCCAATGTTGTTGGCAATGTCTGAGCCTGAATTAACCCAGATGTTCCCATGACAGCATCTTTGCTTTTCTCTGTTTTCCTCTAGTTTTGGGGGGGATTGTGATCTGCCAATGTATGAAGATGTTGACAGGCAGCTTACAAAGGCAGCAAGTTGTCTCATTGCAAAATGACTTCTATCACTTCTCCAGCCCTGTGGCTGTTGTCCTTTCAGGAAGGAAATTACACTTGACAATTTATTTTTGTGAAATTGATAGGGGCTATTACTCCTCTTTCTGTTGCATTCCAAGTGTCTGTAAATCGATTCATTATTTCTCCCAGAAATTTTCACTGAAAATTGGGCAAGCTTCTCTATGCTCCCAACTACTCCTTAAGTACTTGAATAAAATCCTGAATGGCCTGCATTGAATAGTTCATTAAGTATTTGAGAATGAATTTCAGCTGGTTTCTAAGCATCTAATTTTCCTAAGTTCTAATGTGGGCTTTTGCCTTTGTCTGGTTTAAAGACTTATCTCTATTTCTTCATAGTTGCCCTAACTGGATGATCATGGATCCTTTTTGTAAAAAGACAAAAGCAAAAAATGCACTAAATATTTGAACTCTTTTGTTCTTACCTTTAAGTAGCCTTTCTTACAGCTGTTTATGAAACGAATTTATTAGTTGACTTTGTATTCTCATCAAATATTTTATTGCTATCTTTTCCAATCCTTGCTAGTTACAGTCCATTCTACATCTTGCTCTTTGACTTTGTCCCAAAATTTCACCTAACTTTTATATATTTTTAGGAATTAGATTGTTATAACCACAGTAAGTTGACTCAGCTTCTACTTTTTCAATGTTGATTACTTGAGTTTCAAATCATCAAAAGGTTCTCGAGTACCGAGAGCTACCACTTCTGAATTAATTGTTACTTTAAAACTTGATCCCTGCAGGATTTTCCACATCTGCTGTTAATACACAGCAGATTGGTTTTGAAGTTCATATTACTTGTTCTTCTGAACTTATTCATTCCAGCACAAAATCATAAACTTTGCCACTGCACTATCTGGTCACTCAAGAGCAAGTTGTGTTTTGTTTTCCCATTTTAGGCCATTCTTCATTACTGGTCAGAATAAAATCTGGAATTATCTGATTTATACGTGCTTCTTCCATATTCCCCACCAAGAAAATTCATGAATGTTTGGTCAGTTTGGATGGGATCCATTTCAATAAAGGGAAGTCATGCCAAATTCTATATGATTCTATGATAGTTGGAGAAAAGAAATATACACTTTTACAGTACACCGGTTGTCTGACCTGGGTAAAATGTGACTATGTCAGGTCAAGCTCGGTTGTACTGTAGAAGAGGCTACATCTTTCTTTTAGCTATAGAAGTAGCTTAAAGGGTTATATGTCCTGCACTTCTCAATATTAACAAAGCCTGAATTTAGATTAATCCACTATTTGCTCCTAAGGAGCTTAATCTACTTGCCCTTCCAGCTGGTGTTATCTTATTAATATATGACAGCACCTCTGCTCTAAGCTCCCTTTCTCTACAGAGATTTTAATTTTACATATCTATCACATACATCACCTGACATGCAGTATTGATCCTTTGGATATGTTTAGCAACATATTCTCCCTTGATTTTCAAATAAGTTCTACTTTGTTAAAACAGTCCAATCATGTGAATTGATTTACTCGTTTCAGTCACTGCACTGATTATATGCTAACATTCCCAAAATATGACATATGATGCTGTACACATTACTACAAGGCATATTTATATAGTTGTATTTTTCCTGTTGGCTAAGTAGGATTAATGTCGAAAAGTAAAAGGGAGTCTTTATGGACAAGTGCAGCCAAAGGCCACAGAATTTGATAGAATCTCCTATGCCAGAGGACAGTCATATATCATCCAGACCACCACAGGGAAGCATCCTAAGGATATGGTCAGTGTCTCTGCAAATAAGTCTTGTAAGGCAAAGGGAGTACCTTTTATAATCCTAATGCTATTACAGAAGTGACAAATATGTTCCATGGAGAAAATACTCCAGGCCCTATAGAGAGGGTTCAAATATTTTCCAAGCAATTTGGAAAAAAAAAAAAAATCTAAGAAGGAAAACCAAACAGTATTTGCCATTTTTCTTAGTTTTGTAACTAAGTAACAAAATGCATTCTTTGCCCTAAGTAGTTTTAGTGCTTTTACCATGAGCAAAAAAGGCATTTTAAATTAAAAAGCTGAAAGTTTTTCAGCACTAAAGTAAGGGAAGTCAATCTGAAGGGCAATTCTAACTGTAGCAAATATAAAGCATAAATATTTGCTAGAAATAAGCACAGAGCCCTTACACTCTATCCTGCTCTACACACACACATTTTGGAGTAAGAATTGGAGAACATTATATTTTTCCAAATGCATATTGTATTTTTGCTACAGGTGTGAGTGAGAAGGTGGGTAGGAGTTGTGTGGGAGGAACTAGGCAGAAAAAAGTGTTTAAGCTGTTCATAAGGGAAAGCAAACATCTCACCAAAAATGACAGCAGGACAGTACACAGACACAAGACAAAATCTGCTCAATATAATAGATCACCTTCCCTCTACAAGGCGAGAACCTTGTGTCAAAGACCAGAGACAGTACTGAAGTGAGTTGTTGAAATGGCAGCATTGCAAACTCACCATAGATAATGTCATGAACCTGTTACAGGAAACCCCACGGAATATCTCTGCTAGCCCTTTCCCAATGCATAGTTATTTGATTCTCAGAAAGTAGCAGGCGAAAAAAAATACTATCTTTCCCCATTTATGAATATCCTGGTACTATGCCAGATCAAGAGGAAAATCATACAGAACTTGGTTGATTCACGTAAGATAGTAGGGAAAATGGAAGCATTACAAGAGTACTGCCTGCACCTTCACAGTACAGTCTGTTCTTTTTTGACTCTTTCTGCTGTTGCCGACGAGCAATTACCCTTCAGGAAACTTGTTTTATTTCCTTAAGGTAACCTGTGGGATGTGTCACTTGAGAGCAGCAATCTTGCTCCAGAGCAAGCAGCCTCTTTTCTGACTTGATTCTACTTTCAGGCTACCAGCCACGCTTCATCCTGCTGCTGTGAACCACCAATGCATTCCTACAGGAGAGTGAAATAAAACTCATATGGCTTTTATGGTCCACAATTTTATTTTATTTTTCTTTGTGATGAAGCAAGCACGATGTTAGGAAAAAACCAAACATCTGCTATAAGAGCGAGCAAGCACACATTAAATGTGTGATTTAGTTTAAGACACCTAAATATAGACCTGTACACGTGGTAAGTCTTTAAGCATTAACTTCAATGGTTACCCAAGCAATACAGGCAATAAAAGCATGGAGAGCATCTCAACTTGTTCTGCACAACTCGGAGCTGGCCAGCTGAATCATTGTCTAGCCTCCATTGACTTTAATGGCAACCAGACACCCAGCAAGTATGTATAGAATCATAGAATCACTTTTCTCGGAAGAGATCTTTGAGATCACCAAGTCCAACTGAAAATCTAACACTGCCAATTTACCACTAAACCATGTCCCTCAGCACCACATCTACCCATCTTTTAGATACCTCCAGGGATGGTGACTGAACCCTGGGCAGCCTGTTCCAATGCAGTGTAAAAAGTAATCAGCTTTGTCGCCCTTCTCTGGACCTGGTCCAGCACCTCAACATCTTTCTTGTAGTGAGGGGCACAAAACTGGACACAGCACTTGAGGTGGGGCCTCACTAGTGCTGAGTAGAGGGGGACAATCACTTCCCTAGTCCTGCTGGCCACACTGTTCCTGATACAGGCCGGGATGCTGTTGGCTTTCTTGGCCACCTGGGCAAACTGCTGGCTCATATTCAGCCAACTGTCAACCAACACCCCCAGGTCCTTTCCTGCTAGGCAGAGGATGTAGATGTCTACATATAAGTATTTTAATATAAGCTTTAGTCTTGTCCAAAGACACAAAATTCAGTCATTTCAAAAGTTAAGATTCAAACGTTAGTACTTGCTGTTACATCCTTATAGCTATTAATTCACCTTAAATTCACCTTAAATCTCTCTTTTATATAGATTTTTTACTTGATGTGGTCTATGAAAAATTATAAAACTGTTTCAAATACAATGTCATCATAGGAATTCAAGGAGCAATATGCACTAATTTTTTGTGTGTAAAATGTAAATCTGAATTTTGCTGCTGAACTTACATATTCTTTGTGCTTTAGGTATTTTACCTATAGATAAAACTGCCCCCTTGACACTGAAAGTGCTTTGAAGCATATAGGTTAAAACACCTAAAATAAGTAGGTATGTTTTGTCATAATTTTGATTTGAGATTGTAAGGCAAAAAATGATGTGGTAATTTTTGTTTGAATATGACCATATTCCTCCTCCTTCTTCCCCAGGAATTTCCCCTAAAAATTACAATGTCTTTATTATGTACTTCTTTCCCAAAATTATAAAATTTGTGCTGTTGCCTGTCAGGAAGGGTGTATGCACTATGTGTGGCTGCTTTATGTGTATGGCTCTTGGAGGTTATTTGTTCTCGTGCAGGTGACTTGGACTAAACAACACAGGGTTCCCATCACTACTTTGATAAGGAACTATCCTTTAGTATTGGAAGCAGAAGTTTAACCTGCAAGGATGGCATCATAGAATGTGACTTTTGATTTGTACCAGAGCCTGCTTTTTCCTAACAGATGGAGAACTTGGGGTTAAATCAGAGTTCAAACAGCCTCTTTGTCTAGACTTGGCCCAGACTTCTCAGATGATTTTAAACGAATCAATTAACATAATGGAACCTCATTTTCACTGCTCTAAAATGGAAATAACACTTCCCTTGATAGTCAGAGGTGTTGAATTTGGGTTATATACGTCTGAGACAAAAGTTAATCTGCACGTATACAGTGCCTAGCAAATCAAATCTTGATGTCAATTATTATTCAAAAAGCTATTTGATAAGATTTACATTATACTAATAAAGGGGCAATACTACAGGGAGGGATACATTCTGTTATAGTGATGAACATACACTGGTCATGTACGGATTACTACACTTCAAAGACATTCAGAGAGAGGAAAATGTTTGGTTTGGTGACAATTCACAAAAGCATCATGAATTATAGCAAGAAAAAAACAGCATTTAAAAAAATCCTACCTTTTAGGGGAAAAAAATCAGTTTATCATAACTGCAACACTAGAATTCGTTTTTTTGCTATTTGAAATGTTTTCCATTTGAAACAGAACATTTGCCATTATTCTTCAATTTGCCTTCCAGGTAGAGATAGGATTCATTTTGTCTCTCTGCACAGAAGCACGGGGGAAGATCAGCCTGCTTTCAGAGATAAGTTTTAAACATTTCCAGTCAATTAACTGAAAACAGAAAAATACGGCTATCACTGCTTTCCCTAAGGTTTTAGCCAAGGACAGATCTCCATCATTCCTAGTCCTGTGCTGCCATCTGGTGGCAGCTGAGAAAAAAGAAACGAAAATTCTAGTCATTCCTGGGTTAAGGCTCTTTCCCTGGAAGGCTCTGACCGGACCCGTCTGTCCCATCCAACAGCCAGCAGGCAGAAAGAGAGGCAATGAACTCACGGGATTTGGCCATAATTTGTCGAAGCCTTGTGGGCTGACTCTGGGACTATGTATATACCCAGTGTGTGGCCCAAAGGCAACGCACCTTGCTAGCTTTGTTGGGTCTAACTTGTGGATTTCCAACCTATTTAAGGTATTTTTATAGGTATCTTCCCAAAAGTGAGCAGACACATCTCAACCAGTCAGCACTTCCATACTCTCAGCCCAATCATGAATTGGGAAATTGTTGTGCTCCTCCTTTTCCACATGGGAGGCCGAGACTTAGAAAAATAAAGCATCTCACCCAAGGTTACACAAGAGGACAATGACTAAATCAGAGAATTAAATCCAGATCTCCAAAGTTTAAATCATTTACTACTTTTCCTGTCTGAAAGAAATTTAACCAAGCTTGAGTTAATTGGAAATATTGACTTTGAGGGGTACAATTTGTTCTTGGTAAAACAGATTTGTCATGTTTTGAGAAACAAATGTGCAACTATTTCTGCAGGGAAGTGTTTCAGAGGATAAGACAAGAAAGAATAAAAAAGAGAGGAAAAGACCTACTCTGTGCAGCCCTTATAAATCTAAGGGGTCTGTGACCCTTCACTAGGTAATGAGGTAAGATTAATCAGGTCTAAAAGCAGCCTGTGCATGGCATTTGTTTCATTTGGATATGGAGAAATGGATTCATAATAGTTATTTGTGACTAAATAAGTCGGCAGTGCCTGGCTTGGTAATTGCCTGGGGATATGCATGCAGTCTAATTTAGTAATAATTTCCACCCCTCTCTGCCCAATGAACAACTAAACTACTCTTGCATGACAACACAAAGCTGCAGCAACACTGGTAACCTTAATTAGAACTTATGGAAAACATTGCTATGAAACTGACAAAAATCAGAGTTAAAAATTCAACTACAGTGCTAAATATAGCCTGGCTTAAAAATAAAGGAAAATGGACTTTTACATTTGTGTTTGAGCTGCTGGATTTCTGAATACTATGTACTGTGAAAGGTTTTGATCTCATAGTGCTCTTTCCATCAACCTTATTTTGTTGCAGTTAGCCGAAGAAAAATAAATTGCATAATTGTTCTGAAGACATTTGCATTTCTATTCTTCAGCTTTTTTGTCTGTGTTCTTCTTGGCACAGGCATATGCCTTCCTTAATTCTTTGTGTATAAGAGTCTATTTTTGTTTTCTTGCAGTTTCCTTCAAATTTTCTACTCAGGGATATCTTCCAGTACCTAAACATTTTTTACTTGCCCTTTCTAAATTTTTATGAACGCATTTTCAAGGAACAGGACTAGACAAAATATATCATAATGTCAGGTTACTGCAAAGTTACTTTTTGGTGTTAACAGGCCAGATTTTCCATATAACACAAAGCAGCTCCAGGACCTTTTCACTGCAAAACTTTGACAGGTAGAACGTAAATCCACCTTTCATAGAACAGGCCAGTGACCAAGAAACTCCTGAAAAATGTAGGAAAACCATTTCCAGCTTCCTCATGAAGGGGTTTAAACAGGGAAGTGCCACATAACAATGTCACAAACTGTCCGGGATCCAGCCCTTGCTGCTGAGCAAAGTGCAGCTGCGGATGCAAGATCCACTGGGATGGAAAGTGTAACAGGAGGAGACAACGGGACACGACGGTCTGGTGGGTCCATCGCTCATCCGGGATGAACATTTCCTGTGTTTCAGCTCTTTGCCTTAAGGCTATTTATGTTCTTCACATAAAACAGCCTCGACCGTATCAACTTGGGATGGTTGCTTTTTTCTGTAAGGCGTCATAATATGAACGGATATTTAACTACGTTTTCAAGGCTTTAATTGTCATTCAAAATCCTTTACATTCAGATTGTTTCAGTCAGATGTTCAATTACTTGACAGAGCCTAAAACATAAATGCTCTGTGTTTTTAGATGCGCACTATTAATATATGCATGAAAGAAAAATTAAAAAGATGTTTTTGAGAGTGAGTATGCAAAATATAACCTCAGGCTACAAAGCCTTTTATCCTCTAAAATTTGAAAATGAATTTCAGAGAGATCATCAAATTCATTCGAGACACAGAGATAATTAACATAACCTAATTAATCTCTTTCTTGTGTTGGGCCATTTGCTAAGCAGTGTAGTGCACGCTAGATGGCACCACCAGCCTAGATTAATTCATCCTACTGCTTTTTCTTCTCAAAGAAAAACTGAAATTACAGAATCACAGAATGATCTGGGGTTGGAAGGGACCTCTGGAGAATATCTAGTCCAGCCCCCCTGCCAAAGCAGGTCTCCACCTAGAGGAGGTTGCACAGAAACTTGTCCAGGTGGGTTTTGAATGTCTCCAGAGAAGGCGACTTCACCACTTCTCTGGGCAGCCTCTTCCAGTGCTCTGCCACCCTCAAAGTAGAAAACTTCCTCTTTATGGCACTTCCTATGTTCAAGTATGAGCACATTACTTCTTGAGCTGTCACTGGGCACCACTGAAAAAAGACCAGCCCAATCCCGCTCACACCCACCCTTTATTGAGAAATATCTTTGGATTTAGTAGTGTATTTCGGGCAAATGGAACTGGACAATGGGCTAAACCGGGAGATGATGAGGTCTGCACTGTGTTTAGGTCTTCCCTATGCTGTTGCTGACTTCTAGATAGCATTAAGCAGAGAAAAGTCTCACTCTGAACTAAGTACAGGTAACACCATTAACAAATGCAATAAAAACAAAGAGCAAATAAACAAAATATTCAATGACAAACTGTTTTCAACTTGGGATTCACAACATGGAAACCAAAAAGATTTCTGCCTGTGTCCCTTGCAGAACAGACCAAGAACAAGATGAAGCAGTTGGCCAGCAAAGCCCAACACAAATACTTACAGACAAAATCTGATCTCCTCGCTGCAGTTCTCCGCTGAGGTCGGCAGGCCCGCCTGCTAGGATGAAAGACACGAAAATGCCTTCCCCATCTTCTCCTCCCACAATGTTAAAACCAAGTCCTGTGGAGCCCTTGTGCAGGATGATTTTTCGAGGTTCTCTGTATAGAAACAAAATGATAACATTCACCCATTCAAAACTCTTAGTGTGTACATATTTCTCAAGGCATCTTAAGCATACTATATTTTGCTTAACACACAATGGCCTGTTATTGCCTAAAGAAACCATTTAACAAGTGAGATAAATCTATTAATTGGAGGATAGACGAGGTAGGAGTTAACCACTCTTATATTTTTTTTTCTTCATGGTTGAGTCCAAACGTCTCTATTAATTTGTCCACATTACAGTCATCTTCACAAAGTTAAGGGATTTATTAAAAGAAAAACCAAAACAATGACGATATTTTATAATCTAATTTATAGCAATACTATAAATACAAGTAGAATCAATCATCTTTACATTGTACCTTTTTTAGGTACAAGTTCTAGTCTTGCTTTATGAACAAATGAACAAAGGAAAAATTTGAAACTCTAAGCAAAGCAATGACAAGTGTGTTTGATCCTGACAGATTTGGAGCAAACAACATTTGTATGATCAAGCTAATGAAGCAGAATGTCATGAAAAACTCTCGTTGACATTAAAAGGAGTTTGGAATTGTAAAGTTACACAGCAGCTTTGTCACTGAAACAGACTGAGGGATATCTGCTTGTGTCTTACTGGTTTAAAGAGTTGTTCGTTATGATGGAAATCAATAAATAATAGCAGCTACATCTCATACACCACTTTGCATCTGCAAATTGAAAATACGCCCCAAAGGATGTAAACATAATAACACACATTTTACTGATGGGAAAACTGATGTCCAGAAAGAAATTACTTTCCTATACAATCAAGGTAGCATCCTTGAGAAAGAGGAAGTCCCAGATATTCTGGTTGCCAATCTCTACTCTACATTAAAGGACTCATGTCTGTCTCTCCCTTGGATACACAATCACGCACAACCACATATGCATATACATACACACACCATATTTATTGGTACTTACCCCACTTCAAATCCCTCTAACTTTTCAGAAAAAGTGTAAATACTGTTATGTTATTATGTGTACATCTTAAGCCCAGCCCTGCAAATACTCACAAACACATACTTTTATGTGTCTGTGACCCCTCACAGAGCAACAGATGTTCTTCTAATTCCCAAATTTTACAAATAAAATTTACCAGCAAAGTGACAATTGTAAACACGCACACACACACACCATCTATAGAAACACGCTCCGGAGTGCTTCCTGTGAAACAGATCCAATATTTCCCATGTACTATACAACACTTCTACATCATACAAATGGCTTTTTCATATCAATTTTGCCTTTAAAGATGAAAAACAAAGGGAGAGAGAGAAGTGATGCATCGAGGGATGTCTTATTTGATGTGAGTTAAGTCCCCGTGCTGTATACATTGGGACTTTAAACTTTACATGATAATTCCAAGATCAGTAGATATTTGTTCATCTTTGCCCAGTGCTGATGTTCAAATAGCATCTCCAGCTTGATCATGATCTTTAAATAACATCTCAACTTCCTGAAACTGAGCATAATGTTTTTGAAAGAAAAAACTGAAGCAAATTTTTAATATTTTAAAGGTGACTGTAACCTTTAGTGAAAGCACTACTTCTACTCCATATGGTCCTCCATCTTTTTCTTAACATTGTATAGTCAGAAAACAACCTTTTAAAAATACAGCTGTGAGAAAAAGACATTGTCTTGAGTTTGTATCCTCTGGAAGTATTTTCAACCAATCAGAAAATAAAGGGGGTTTGATTTTCTTTTGGATCATTGCTTCTGATTTGCCACGTTGCAACACTTTTAGCACCTTCTTATGTGCAGACTATATGTAATGTAATCCAGATCTAAGAAGTCTAAACAGGATTTTAATTAGGAAGGGTGGCCTGGGGCTTGGAGCAGAACTAGGACAGGGAGCTGGAAGCGTGGATTCCTTCCCCCGCTTAGCCCATGTGCTGCTGAGTGATCGGGGCAAGTCATTTGTTCTTCCAGCTTCAGTTTCCTCATCCACAAAATGCTACGGTGACACTTGTCATCTTTGAGTCCCACAAATCAAAAATACTTTGTGAGAGCTGAGTTACTGCCGCTTTTATTTACCTGAGTATTGAGGAAAAAGGGGCAGTAAAGTCAAACAAATAAACTTGCATGTTCTGCTGGCGAGAAATCAGAAGAGCTCCTGTTGAAAATGAAGCTGAGTATTTCCACGTGACAGGCAGCTTGGATCATAAAATTGAAAGCCAGTGCTATGGGCAAAACTAGGTCAATACAACTGGGTATCCACTGAACAGTAAGCTGTGCAGCTCAACAAAAAGTTGGCCCAGTTATTAATCCCTGTCTCCGATCAAGTCAGCAGATTTATGCTAAAATGCTGTCAGTGCTGTTCTGTAATTTTGGCCTTTTGACAGCAAAATTCACATTCTGCTCTTGGATGATTATGAGCAGAGGAAGCTCAAACAACACGGGGAAATGTCAAAAGCCGTGATTAGAACACAATGAGTTTTGGCTCCTGCTTTTTAGCCTAATCAGGTCATTTTGGTCATGACTCAAATTTGGCTGTATAGAGACTGACCAACCATAACATGTCTTCATATTTCGTTCCTATTTGAGTACCCTGCAGAATCTGAAAGGTGGATGCAGGAACAGACACCTGGGGGTGTCATCATCATAGAAATAACGTTTAGCCACAACTATATTGCAAAAACTACAGGAAGCAGAAGGAATATGTCTATTTTCCATAGCATAATAAATTACTACAATTATTTAAATATATCATGTTTCACACTTGCATAGTGTACTTAATGTGAAAATGAGAAAAAAAAAGTTATAAAGATGATAAAGGTTTGTAGCATGCTTGGAAGTTAAAGTAGGAAGAAAGTTTCTCATGCAAACAAACTACAGCAGCCACTGATGAGGGCATCTCTTAAGAATAATGTAGAAATGATTTACCTGACAACACCTTAGCCAAAGAAAATGCTAGTTTTGATAACGAGAAGATGAGGATGTTACTTATTTATTCACCAGTCATCTCTTTCAATACGATTAAGGAGATCTAAGAACAGGTGCTCTGCTTTTTCTTTAGTATCTGGGAAGCAACATTAGGAAGAACTCCTTTGCCTCTATCAAAGAAAAAGGGGCTTTAGACAGAATGCAGTTAAATGCCGTAAAGAAGTAATGGAATTAAAGAATTAAAGATGCGATGGTGATGGGAGAGTAAGGAGTGAAGGAAAAGTAACTCACGATGTTTTCTTGCAGTCAATGCACTCAGTAAAAATGTGTAGTTCTCTACAGAACACAGCAACTGAGGCAACGGTAATTTCAGGGTAACTTACTTTACAAGCTCACAGTTTTGTTTGGGGACAGCAGGTGGCGCTCTCTCGCTACCAAGGAAAAGGGAACGGCCCAAGACCAAGTGTTTCTGAAATGCGTGTTTCTGCATCCAGCTTTACCTACTTATCCCATTTACAATTTCTTCTGTGATAAATACGGCTGAAGGTAAGTTTCGAGGTGCTAACAAAGCGTACGAGCGCTTTAATTCTCTGTGTGCGTGTTTCGTGCCCTCCTGCAGCTAGGTACCAAATACAAACACAGAAGAGCAGCAGGGGAAATCAAGCAGAAATTAGAAAGGAGTGTGAGATGAAAACATTCCTGGACTGACAGAAGGCAGCAGAAGGGGAAAAAAATGACAAAACAAAAAAAAAAAAAAGAAAAGAAAAAGAAAAGAGAGAAGAGGATAACGGGAGACAGTGCATCTCTAAAGGAGAACCCGGAAGGCATTAAAAAGGTAGGGAAAGAAGAAAGGAAGATTCACTATAATTGAACCAGGAGCAAATAAAGTGCTGCAATCCACACAAATTTACAGGCTTAGAAATCAATGGGAGAATCAATTTGGATGGACTTGGTTACTTGCTTCAGGGAATGCATCAGATCAGACCCTGTAAAGCACATTATAAATCGTAGGCCAAATGTAAGAGCAAAGTATTATTAAATTAATATTTGAAGCCAATAAGCAGTAACAAATCAGAGTGGGTAAAGCTTCCACACTGAAGAAAATTTCTGCTATCATAAAAATGCAATTAACAAAAATAAATCAAAACCATGAGGCATTTTTCCTTGTGAACAAGGGGTTTTTGGTTCATGTTTAATTTGTTCATTATCTTGAAAATATCTAAGTGTTTTGTATTTGCTACACTTGCACTGAATGTTTGTTTTGATCAGTTTACTCTTTTACAATAAGGAAATGATAAGACCAAAAAAAAAAGAGTATCCCTCTTATCCTTCTATAGATTGTGAATCCATAGTAATTATGGATTTAATTTAAGAGATTAAAAACTGGATTGATAAATGAAGAAGAGCAGCTTTCTGAAAACAAGTAATTTTTATAGTAAGTAACTGAAAGAAAATCCATTTTTAATTTGCTTATTTTGTGCTGCTGGCTACATTAAAGAATGGAGTTGGTTTTAGCATTCATCTCACACTGACACAGCTCTGTCTTTCTGCTTCTTTTGCACCATCTATAAAATTGGGGCATTGAAATGATTGTGTGCTTCT
The DNA here is from genome assembly GCA_026546715.1 of Gallinago undulata. Classification (NCBI taxonomy): domain Eukaryota; kingdom Metazoa; phylum Chordata; class Aves; order Charadriiformes; family Scolopacidae; genus Gallinago; species Gallinago undulata. The sequence continues at coordinate 204,404,039 of JAOTQQ010000001.1, read as the reverse complement.
TGGAACATCTACGGAAATATTAAGCACACTGGGTGCTTTCAAATATCAGATCCTAGAGAGTTCTTCAGTTATAGACAATCAATGAGGTATCCCAGATTTGTCGAGGATTTAGAAATATGGTTTTGATTTTTCTTTTTTGTTGTTTTCTTTTTTTGGGGGGGTGGGTGGGGGGAGGAGATTGGTTTTGGGTTTTGTTGTGGTTTTTTTTTTGTTTTTAATGCTGTTTGCTTCACTAAGGATATTGCAATCATACATCCATCCATGCACATGCTGATCTGGTGTTACAGTAACACACATCATAGAATGCCCAGAAGAATATTTATTGATATGACTGGGTGAATTAGGGCAGCACCCAAGACCCAGCTGAGGCACCACAGGCTCTGTGCAAAGCTCTACACACACATCACACAACGAAAAATATTCAAGCTGTTTAAAGTAGCAAACAGCAGGAGGGAAAACTGAAGCAGAGATAAATTCTATTAGTTGGTTAAGGTCATACATTAGTGGGGGGGTAGGGGGGGGGAACCAATCTAAGGGCTCAAAGTACCCTTCTGTGCAGTATGGTGTTTGGCTTCTGACGATTCACTGTGAGCACTGAGCTATTCCTGCTTAATGAGTTGGCTAATCAGGCCATTTCTTTCTCAATACAATACTTCCAGTTTTCATCTCATGCTTCAAAAAATTCTGATAAATAACTGCATGTTTATTTCAGACAGCCAAAGGGCATGCATACTGGAAGCGCCTAGAAAAGGTAATTCAAATAGATTGAGTGTTCATCTTCACAGCCTTTAACGGAGAAAGGCAGGATGGACAGAGAATGTGCCAGTGTGTATGATGTTCTAAAATCTGATTTGATTTGAAATCTTAAGTGGCTGAAGGCCTGAATATGCACAAACACCTTTTTAATAGACTTTGAAGTTCAAGCAAAACCAAACTTACTCAGCTTATTTAAATTTTATTACCTTCTACAACTGCGTTTCACAACAATTTAGAGAAAAATCTATCCGTAGTGCTCTCATGTATTGCTTTATTGCAATATCACTTCTGTGGCATCTTGGCTTTTACTTCTTCCCTTGTTATTTACCTCTTAGGCCTGGCAAAACCTTTCCACCACCTTGTGAAGCAGCCACTGGCCCTCGCCTTCCTCCCCAGCCCACCCTCTGAGCTGCCTCTCTTGGGAGGTTTCCAACACACCAGGACCTGGTACTGGCAGGAACCCGGCAGCCCCTTCCATCCCCCAGTCCTTTACCATCTCAGAGCCTGGAACACGTCACTGTCACCCACCAGTGTCGTGCCTGATCCAATGGGGTCTGATCCCTGATTTCTGACTTTTTTTTAAAAAATTATTGTCCTGATTCCAATTATGGTTGAAAAGAAAAAAAAATAATAAGGAAACCTTCCTCCTATCTGTTGCTCTCACACTGAGCATCTCAGTCCAGAGAGGTAACTTTGGCTTCTTAAACTGCGCCAATATTCTGTTCATGTGCAAAAGATTCATTTTCATTATGTGTAATTGATTAGGGACTTATTATTTCATTTTACTAAATGTTGATATAGTAACAGCTAAGCATTCGGCCTCTAACGAGATGTTAATTTATCATATCATATATCAAAATACACTTTTTCTTACTACAGTTACCCATTCTCCTTGAAGCAAGTATTTTATCTTTTTATTTGACTACGGTTTCCTTGGCATTCCTTGTTGGTTGAATGTTGTCTTTAACTGCAGAAGAAATCCTTTATCCTAACATTAATACTGACTACATTTTTTTAGCGTTTTTTCTGCAAACATCACGTCTAACTTGTCACAAACTTTGAAGCATATTTAATACGAGGGAACCTACTGGGACCCAGGCTTCAACCTGACTGATGCATGCATGAGCGCGCTGGCTTATACATGTGCAACTTTATTTGTTTGTGGGAACCCCTCTGGACTTTATCAGTCTTTCATTTTGTCTTTTGTATAGAAATTAAAGCCTGCACACCAGGCAGTGTTTTCTGCTTCCAGCTAGCAAGATGGGATTGGCTTACAGGAATAATCTTTTATTTGAAAAGTGAAACTGGTCCATTTTTTTACCACGACACCTGACATTTACTTTACATGCACAGGAGAACATCTACATTTGAGAAATCTCATTGATTTCTAGAGTGACAATGTAGGACAGCCAATATCCTCTTTAACTTTGCAAGGGAGATGATTATTCCAGTATGCTGCTTCATTTATACTTTATATTCTTATATAAGCACTTGCCTCTCTTTCCTGATCAAAAAGGTGCATTATTTACATGCTAATAATCAAAATAAATCCTGAAAATTTCATCTCTGTTCCACCTGCCATACCCAGCACAGGCAACTCCATACAAAAAGGTTGCTTTGCGTCCTGCTTTTATAAACTATTGGCTCCATATTGAAACCACTTTTCTATAAAGTATTACTTACAGATTTCGATGGCTCTATTTACCATGAATGCTCCAGCTTTTCAGTTTGTAAACAAAGCTGGCAGAGATGGAAATGGTGATAGGGAACCACATTGCACTGTCAGGGGATGGGAGGTATTCAAAGGCTACAATACCTAGAAATAGCAGTGCCTCTAAACCATGTCTCGAAATACCAATACACAGCCCGTTAGTAGTTTGTAGCAAGCACCCAGAGTTACTTTATATAAGACACTTCTGAAACACAAAGCAGTCTGCAATATCTGTCCTGCTCAGAATAAAAATTCTTACCCTTAGTCATGGTTCAAATGCTGTTTATTTATGTATAAATATTTATATATATATATTTGAGATACTCAGTCACGTTGATAAATTCGCTTAAAATTTCCATCAAAGCACACTTGATCAAATAAGTTGAAATCCCAGTATCTAAGGAGCTCAGCAGAAGAGATGGCTGGTAGCATATAAAACACAATTTAGTCTGAATGTCAACTGTGGAGAGAACAACTATCATACCCCACTAACATTATAACTTCATGCGATAGTACAGCAAGATTTCCAAATAACAGGTTTTAGTTTTCATCCAATATTTTTCCTATTTTGAATACTCACAGTTAAAATTGTTCATCAAAACCATTTCAAAAAACTCAGATTAACAATATTTTCAAATCCAAACACTATAGTTTTCTTGTTTTTAAACCATGCAAATAAACCATCAGGGAAGTTACTAATTAGATCGCACTAACAAGGACATCAAAACACCTGTGAAGTTCATGCTTCTATACACATAATAAATCTGTTTACCTCATGTACAGTTATTAAGCTGTGAAGAATATATGGCTTGAATATAAAGAAAATTTAAACTTTAAAGTCATTCTTTATTTTTTTCCACCTCGCTAATAATTTTTTTGCTATACCCTCCCTAAAAAAAATGGTTTTACATATGAATCCTTTACCTAGATCAAAAACCTATTACAGTTTTTTAAAGAAGCTATTCTAGTCAGCTCAATTAACACATATTCAACAGGGTGGAAAGGAATAAATGTGAGTGAATGCAATTCCCCCTGTATTCCTTTAAGCCTCCCATATTTCATTTAACTTTCACAGGACCCAATAATTATATTACTTCAGTGCCTACAGAGCCGGTCAGAGCGAGCCATCCTGCAGGCCAGAACTCTAAGGGTGTGCAGCTATTTACAAAGAACACCTCAAAAGCAATATCACGAGTCGCCTAAATACAGGTCTCTACTGAGGAAACCCAGATCCTAAAAAAGAAAAATAACTTTGTTTTGACCTTAAATTGTATTAGCTGTAAACACACTTAGCAGCATGGACCTCACAAAAACATTCAAATAAATTGAGCTTTAACATAATGAAATATTTAGGGCTGAGCTGATTACCTATTTTTGCTCAGCGGTGTAATAGGCTAACAGTCCCACCTTCCTATGTGAAATGAAATACGATTCAGTGTAAGTTGATTAGTAATAATTACAAGCTGATATTCTTCTACCTCCTGAACAGCAGGAGACCTGTAATATCAATTGCAGATTTCCTGCGCTCTAATGATTCATACAAAATATATGCGAGTTGTCTGCATGGCCAGTACAGATTCTGTAATTCATCTAAAAATTCATGTAGACAGATTGATTTCCACATTGAAACAGGAGTTTAAACCTGTAGGATACATCCTGAATTATGGAGTCCAGCAGACCAAGTCAGAGATATCATAATAGAATTCCTTTCCTTAAGTCTCAACATAACAAATTCTTTTTTGTTCTTTTTTTTATTCAATCACTATTTTAATTGATAAATTTAATTGATAAATTTCTTCTTGAAGCTCAGTTTTATTTCAAACATCAATTTATACATGAATTGATTTAAGGAAAAAGACATGGGAATTTATTATGACTCTGCACTTGGGGAGGAATAATGTTAGGCACCAATACAGGTTAGGCATGGACCTGCTGGAGACAAGCTCCGAAGAAAA
>JAOTQQ010000001.1:204356735-204399517 GCA_026546715.1 Gallinago undulata | reverse complement strand
GCAGGGGAGTTGGACTAGATGATCTCTATGGTCCCTTCCAACTCCAAAAATTCAGTGAAATTCAGTGAAATTCATTAGAGAGGAGAGAGATAAAGGTAAAAAATCTGCATGAGGATGTTTGAGCACTGAGACACGTTTCCCAGAGCTTGTGCAATCTCCACATTTGGTGATAGTCACAGCTTCATGGACAAGACTCTGAGCAACCTGTTCTAACTTGAAAGTAGCCCTGTTTTGAGCAAGAAAGCTGGATGATGAGGTCTTCATATATAGAAGTACCTTCCAAATGGCAGCCTTTAAGCCATATGCACCCTTCCTGTAGCAATTTCATTATTCAGTCTTGTTTTCAATGAATAATTACTATAGCTGTCCTACACATTTTAAATAAAAAATTAAAATCTGAGATCCGTGATCTAGATAAGAAAGAAAAAATTGAGACTTGTGAGAAAACCATTTCAGGCTTCATTTAGGGGTGGATTATTTCATATACCTACTATCTTATTTTCTGGCTGTACCATGATATGTTTGTAACATAAAAGAATAAAACAAGATAACATCTTTCCTCTGTGGAAACTTTGGATTCTCACTTTTATCACAAGAATGAAAAGCTCTGAAATAGGACCTAAGAGCAGACAATAACAAGCTATTACCCATGTCTACGCAATATTTCACACAGTTCCACATTTCTATGGGAGGGGAGAAACAAATCTAACACTTTTTGTAAACTATGCCAGTCAGTACAGCCAAAATCTGTGTTTGTTAAATATCAGCTTTTTTAATATCATAAAGATGCAGAAGTATTAACTGTGGTTGCGAATTATTCATATTTTACCTAAATATTTCTGTTAAAATGGAGTCAGCTAAGCACTAAGATCTATACCTCTACTATTAATACATTAATATACATAGATACAGATATACACCAGCACAGGATTATTATTATCTATCAATAATTCTTCATTCTTAGTTCATGACACTACTTTGTCAAAAAGAACTCATGCATACATTAAGAAAATAGACTAAGGCTTCACTGGGTATTTCCATGAGTAGTGGGAACTATTTTACAGCTAACACTTAAATATTCACACTAGTCAAGTGAGCTGAGCTGAAGAGATTGTAGTTGATATATCTCCATGACAGGTAGTCTCACCTCCATGAAAAACAAACCTTTCAGTGTAAATATCTAGCATGCATCAGTAGTAATTTGAAAGTATTTATTTTTCATCTCACAGACGTCACCGCTGTGATACGCAAACCCACACCTGGTTAACAGCTATGGCATGTGGGTAGTTCAGTGCCTGGCTTAATGGGATCTGAGAGCTCTACGGGCAGCTTCAACAGAGAATCATCTTACCCTTCCACAGAAATGGTCCGCTGCAAGCTCACTGTGGGTGGACGCGTTGCAGTGCTGTGCTGGGAATGACTGTACGACCAAGGAAGAATAAAGAAAAGCATTTGTTAAAGAAATACAAGTTGCTCTTTTTCTTACTGTCTCTAGCAGTTTAGCCAAAGCCAACATAGAAATAACAGTCAGATTGTTTTACAGGCGTCTAAAGCATTTTGACTTCAGTGATGCTCATCTCTTCAAAAAAGGGCTCAACCCTACAATATCTCATTTAAAATCAGGTTTTCATTCATGAAGAGAATAACTCCCCTTTTTCTTTCCTATTCTTTTTAAGAAATATATGTATACACACAGTTCAATGACTTAAATTAACTTAGATGCTAATTGTTTTGTTAAATATGCCATAAAACACAAAGTTTTTTTAAAAGCAGAAGTTAAAACAGTAAATGATAGTTATCAACCTAATTCTCAGTGTTTCTCAGGCAGAATGCTCAGCAAACAAGGATTGTTTATAATTGCACCATAATGTAACTTTGATTTTTATGAATTTCAACCAACATTCACTATTTCTATCAGATTTCAAGTAGCTTGAGTTTTTTTCCCACATGAAATTATATCAATCTAAGATACGACATTTAGAAAAAATCCCAAGATATTTTCTAAGCAAAACATAGTCTGTGAAAGAAAAATCTTTTTGATTGAAAATCCTGAGATCTAATGGCTTCTGTCGTATGTGTTGTCATGGGTAAGGAACTCAGTTACCATATTACATAAGCCAAATAAATTACACAGTATTTGTTAACTTCGGTATTGTACTATTGCATAATACTATTGTACCATTACTATTCATGTAAATATATATGGATAACAATTCAGTATCAGTCAAAGGCAGTTCTGTGATAATAAATTACAATCCTTAACCAAGACAATGTGTTTAAAAAATAAAAAACAGAAACATTTAGGTTTATCTTCTGATTAGTTTAAATGACCACATCACATAGCAAGGCTCAGTAGTAATAATGGAAAATACACATTAAAAATAAATCTTTAAGTCAGTATTACACCACTGATTCTGCTAACTGCAGATTTTGTCTTGCTTTCAATCTCTGTACACAACTTGATCTGTTTGTTCAGAGGGAGCACATCTTATTTTCATTAAAAGTTGAGACTTTCAACATTCATGAGGAACACATCTATTTTCCATGCATTTTACCCAGGAGCAGAGCCAATGCAGTCTGCCTGAAAGAAGAGAGATGATTTTTCTGTGTGGCACATAGACTTGTGACACTTGATATCATGCCATGGGACAAACAAAGACCTGCTTCCTGGTATTCCCTGTTGTGACCATTCTGCTCTTGTGTCATGTTACTAAAATGCGGTAACTCAGAAAGTTTGTGGGGAAGTATATCCCCCTTGTAAGAATAACTACAAAGTTTTTTATCTGTTTGATAGCAAAACATGGGATGTACACAAGTATCATGAGTCTCTGGTGTCATGGTGTGAACAGAATAATTGAGTTGGACAAACATTGCAGAAAATATTTTCATAGAATCATAGAATCATAGAATGGTTAGAGTTGGAAGGGACCTTAAAGATCATCGGGTTCCAATATTTTATGAATAATGGTTAAAATTTGACATTAAGTTTGCATCTTGCAAATGACTTAGTATGCATATTTTTAAACTACCCATTTTTAGCGTTTATGAATTTTTAAAAATTTAAAGTTAGGTTATGGCTTGTCTTCTCTTCCTCTCCCTCTACAGAACTGGAAGGGAACATACAACCTCGCGTTCCTGTATGGGCTTCCCATGCAAAATTAATAAGGGAGGGAACAGCGTCTCCCCTGAATTTTCCCCTGTCTACATGAGACAGAAGTGGCGCAGCAGAGCCATAACTCCTCCATCTTTTCCCTGTGCAGCTTGACTCTCAGAAACTTTATTCCCCGAAGTTGCATCAAGAGATGCAAAAATACAGCTGGTACAAGAACAAGAACCCAGCAGAGGGGGAGGATGATGATGTATGTCATAGCCCTCTAAGTCACATTGTACATCAAGGTCTGTTTCTAAGAGAAGGATGGCAAAGCCGTGCCTGAGTTAAGCTGCTGATGTCAAACCCACAATTGAGACATTAAAGAAGCAGCTCATTTTCTTATTGCATATTTTGTAGGAAAAAAAACCCACCAACCAACCTTCTAACAAGACATAGCAAGTAAGCAACTGAAGATTTTATGCAGGAATTTGGTTTATTTTACTGATGTTATGTAGCGTTCTGTTTTTCAATGCAACATTGTAATAGGAAAAGGAAGTTGAGGAATGACAGCTGATACAGAATTTTGCCTTAAAACATTTAAGCCACCTCTCCCCCTTCCAAGATCTCCTCCTTGCTGGAGCCATGTCATACTGTTATGACCAGAGCCACAATATCTACATCCAACCACAACTAACCAAAGTGGCTTGAATTCCAAAAGCTTTGGAATCCAAGAAGATTTCAGCATTGCCCTATCTTTACCACAGCAAACATATTTATATAACTCTGATCAGCTTCAAAATAAGCAAAATTATGACAGCATTAAAGGTAGGACTTTCTTCTGCTAAGTACTAAAACCAAATCATTTCCCATTTATGTACAGATTTAGTAGCTGAAGGTGGTCAAAAAACATATTGAATATTGAATAGTAAGCACCTGGGATGTGACTATGTTTGGATGTTGCAAATAAAAAAATGTGCAACATTCACCAAAGTGATTTACAGAACGGTGAATTATTGCTCGTGCACTGGAAGATTCAAAATGAGGAAAGGGACCTGTCTGATCCCTGTAATAGAGTCTCAGTCCTCGTAACGATGCTGCATTTTACTGATGAATTCAGCCACCTTTGAGGATTTATACGTAACCCAGGCTAATTTGTGCAAAGGTTATAACCTCTCTGTTTCTAAATATTTTATATAATGGATGAATAAAGACTAAGAATTTTGTCACCATACTATTCATAAAGGCTTTTACAGTATTACCAAAACTGCTTAGACTTTATAAAAGATTTTTCACATCACACACTAACATGGAACAAATTACCTTTCTGAACACAGACCTACCAAGATCTAGAGCTGGTATTGGCTGCGCTCTTGTAAATTTATTACTGGATTTCACTCTTCATGTATGTTTAAAAAATTTTACACCTTTTAAAAAATGCAAATTGTTATTGTTTAAAATATATGATTCCTATTTAGAAAGGTTAGCAAAAATGCTATTTATGAACTTTCTAAGGAAAATCATTGTTGAAACACAAAATTTAAATGAGAGCAAACAGCACTTTCAGAAATGATTAGGAGCACCAGGTACCTTGATTTTGGGTGTCCGGTCTAAAACACTTCCAAACCCCTGCTTTGTGAAAAGAGGATATTTATCCCTTTCAGAAAATCAGATGTGTGGCAGCTCAGCAGAAGGGCAAGGTACCCAGAAGTAACTAATCATTCTCCTCAGCCACTCTGAGCCAAAATTTGTGCCACCATATCTGCTTGGTAATTACCCTCACAGAATCTTGTTAGGGCCGGGGTAAGAAACAGGAAATCAACCAAAGGATTATCCAGAGAGGTTGGCAAAAGAAGAATATTCAGAGGGCAGAGCAGATTCTTGGGAAAATAAAACACGTTTCAATGACAGAGTGAAAAAAAAAAAAGACTAGGATGGCAATATATTTTCTATTATATCAGATGTTCTATTAAGTAATGCAATCACATAAGTATGAATTAAAGCAATGATTTCAATTCAATATTCTCCTGAAATTACCAAACCACTCAAGCACTAGATGTCATCAGTGTCCCTCACTGGAATTAGCACCTTGTTATGCAAATCTGTGCAAGGAAGCTTATACCTCACTCCTTCCAAGTGAGGGGCTCAGCTACTGGCAATATTCCACTCACTAGAAACCCTTTTCCAATCCCAGGCATTTGTGACATAGAGTTCAAATGAGTCCTTGTATTTTTTCATGAAAAAAATTCATCACCGGTGATATGAAAACTAAATTTTTGTACATAATTTTAAAAATCAAGTTTGATTCTCAATACAAGCTTATGCCTTCTAGGTATTGTTATGAATACAATGACACGTAAAAAATCAAAAATGCTGTTTAATCACTGCTTGACACAAGGGGCTATGCAGTTGGAGACAGAAATAACAGTCTGATATAATTCCTGACTTATTTAAAATATAAAGCTCCTGGTTGCTTCTGTCAAAGTAGCAAAATGAGCAGAAAGAAGCCATTTCCATCACATACTTAAGACACTTGTGTATGTGTTATGTCTTTTGTAGTACAAAAGAAAATAGATATTCCGAGTTACTGCCGCCAACATTTTCTATGATGAATGCCTAAATGTAGACACTTACATCCCTATTGAGATATAGAGGTAAGTAGTACATTTCTACACTCACAGATCTAAGTATTCAAAGTTCAACATTTAGGCTTACAAAAAGGCTACCCTTTCTCTGAAATGATATAGAATGAATGTCTCATCAGTTTTAAGAATATAAAGTAATAGTATTTACATATACTCAGTGCTACCACTACACAAGATGGATTTTCCCTGAAGAAATGGTTCTCACATCCTGTAAAATACTAGTTTTAACTTAATTCCATTTAATTTTAGTTGACTTAGCAGGAATATGGTATTCTTGTAAGACAATTCATATGAGTAAAGGAACAAAAACTAAGATTTTAAGGGAATAATAAAGGGCAAAACAGGGAGCAAATTATCCAGGCTCTCTTTTTTAATGGAATTAAGTTGGTTTTTGTTTTAAACCTACTTCTTAGGCAAGGCTTGCCATTTCATGACCTTGTTAAATATTGAAAATAGAGCAGCCTGGTGTCAACATATTTATTGAAATATTTATTATGAAAATAATAATAAGTCTTATATTAACAAGAAGGTGCATAGCCCGTCTCCTTAATTTTAACTCTGTTCTAGCCCAGGGACTCTCTGAAGGCCTTGCACTGTGTGGATGATGCTGAAACTGGAGGCAACATCATTACTCTTCTTTCCCTGTAGGGACCACATGAACCACCACCTTCTCTTCACAGATGACACTTTCACCAATACACAACGACCCAGTGAAACCCCTACCTGGGATGAAACAGTCACGGTCAGGGAAATATTTCTTGTGTTTTAAACTTCTGTAATGCAATTTGGCAACTAAAAATAAGGACAAACCACCATTAAAGGATCAGACGGCATGGCACTCAAATCAGAGCTCATCCCAAAGCCTGCCTAGTGCACTGAGGGTGGAAGACTGAAGGTGGTTGTTATAATATGAAATTTTTCCTAGTCTTTTTTGCTTGTATAAAAACAATGCGCATTGTCTTTACACGCAGACTGCTAGAAAAGTCATCGGCTTTCCTCTTCCAACCCTGCTCTTATCAACAAAGAACAGTTGTCCTCTATCTGCTGTAGCCCTGATTTAGGAAATCTTTTGTTTTCATATGTCTTTGTTTTGACAAGTCAAAACTGACAGCACAAAAGTCATTATTTGCTTCTTAAATCAATTAACCAGGGTCTTCTAATAAAGAAGCCGTGATGCAGCTGGTGGCATAGGCTGGATAGAGACTTCCCTGAACATTGGCTTCACAGCACCGTTCTTGAGGTCCTAATTCTGAAACTGACAGAAGAAAAGTATACAAATTCCATTTGTCTAACAATACATTCGGTGCAGAAAAAACCCCCGCCAACAAACAAAAAATCAACCCCCCCAAAGTAGAGCTCCAAGTTATTTTGTTATTCACAATACTAAAAGAAAAAAGATCGATAAATACATTGAAGTATTGAAGAAGTTCCACTGGAGAACTGTGAAGGGAACCCTGAGAGTGTTTGGGTTTATGATGTATTCTCAGCATGTTGTTTCTTATGCCAAGGATTGAAGGTTGCAGGGCAGTTGTTTATAAAGCTTCTAAGCCTTTGCTTTGATGGATGTAAGAGTTTAAGAAAGCAACATGCTTTAATTCCATTAATGTGGAGTTTTAATTCAGCTCAGTGAAGTGAAACCAGCTTTTCCTGATGCTGCCGACAGCTAAACTTCCAACTTAAATGAGTTTTTGCTCTCCTGTGGGATTAATTAGAAGACCAGAGAGTGCTTTTTTGGTATTAATTTTATCTCAGCTACAAACAGCTTGATAATATCCAGTACTGACAGTTACTGACCCATATTAGAAGTGTCAAACTAACCAGACAGTCTCCCATCAGAGATAAATAGGAATCTTCAGAGAACAGGACATTCAACCCTGCTACTTTCAGATCACCCTTGGGCCGCAAAGCCAGACATGAGATGTAACACTGTTTTCATGCACAGGCACATGCAGTGAGGATTTTTCGAGTGACTTAGCAACCATAACTCATTTTTAAAAGAGGCATCTGTACATACATTCTACAAATAGTATTGCTGGGCTAAATTCCTACCCAGCGGAAAACAGAAAAGCAACAAAATGAAGGATCAGGCTGTCACTCTGCCTATAAACATGTAGAATAAGGACCACACTACATCTCTGTTCAGGTTCCCTGGAGTAATTTCCCTTGTGCAAGTCAAAAAGGTTGCAGGTCTCTCCCTCCGTTCCTCTCTACCTCCTCTCCTTCCTTCTTTCCTTCCTGTCCCAAACAGTACCCGCAAAGAAGTGGTTAGCCACTTTCTGCAGCCCTAAATTAGCAGTAAGGAAGAACACAAGGTGAAACTGTGACTCAGAGGAATGCTTCAGCTCCTGGAATAAAGCTAATTATCCACCTTTGTTAGTAAAGCATCTAAGTCAGCACCTATCTTCAAAGTGGTGAAACATCCACTGACTTCAAATCTGCTTCCTTACAGCTCAGGTAATTGCAGGAGACAATGACAACTTTAAAATATTAAAAGTATGGTTATATGACAAGGAATTGTTATTTTAGTTTGAAATACAATACTTAAAACAGCTGGAGAAGTTTGGAATGATGTAGGGGGAACTGAAAATAATTAGGAATGCTGTTTAAAGGAGTAGACTGGAAAGGATATATAGTTGATGAAGTTTCACATGTGGTCTAGTGATCCCATGGAGGGTAAATACAGACTTAGCACTGTGAAGAACACAGCATTGAACAAGTTAGGCACCATGAGTGAAAACCATTAACAAAAAAATACTGTGACAGATCGACACAAAATTAAGTGGAACAAATTTTAGGAAACATGAGACCACTTTTAATGATTCAAACATGGTATCTTGCTCTTTTGGGAAGTAATTCTGCTCTAGATGTCACTGTTAAGTAATTATTTGAGTTACAACATACACTTCTAAAATTTGCTTAAATTCCTCCCTTTCATCCCATCCTTCTTCTAATTCCTTATGTTCCCTGTTCATACCTTCTCCTCATACTTTGGACAGACTTGGGTTGTTAGAATTTGGGCACCTACATCTCCATGGCATTCCAAGACATTAAAAATAGAAATTTTTAAAACATTTTAAACATTAAAAAAACATTTAAAACATAAAAAAAAATTTCAATACTTCCTACTAACCTTTCAGTTTTTATTCTTATTATTCTTATTACTGTAACGAAGATGAGGACTTATAAAGTTCCACCTGGGAGTTTAAATACTCCCTGATGAAGTTAATTTGACAGTTATACCAGCCAAGGATTGAAGTTTACATGCCAAAATATTTGCAACAAGTGAAAAACCTATGTAGGCATGTAGAAAAAAGAAAGGGGGAATGAAAAGAAAACCTCACTTTCTCAGTTGCTTAAGCAGTATCAGTCGGAAACGGTTTGACTGAGTTTGGCTCTAATTACAGTTGTGGAAGAAGATGCAGTGCTACTTTTATGAATTTAAATAGGGAGAGCTTGTTTAGGAATGACAGAAAACCTCCCGACGCACTCTGCATGGCCTCCCAATTACTCACATCTCCTGGCAGCCTGGTACCAGTGCCTGATGCAATGCTGAGTTTTCCATTCCTGGTGGAGAGAGCGGCTGTCACCCTCCTCCATGCTCTTTGACATGATGCTTTTGTAATTCAGCATCGCCAAGGGTTTTTCGCACGCTGCTACACTCGAATGCCATACCTCATTTACTGTTTGCTATCACTCCTAATTCTCTTCCCACATTACTGCTTTCCAAGCATTACCATCCCAATGAATCGTGCAGGGCGTCAGAGGATCGGAGACGGTTTGATTTCCATGTGGCAGAACAACAAGCATTCTTGCTGGGTAAAAAGAAACCAGCTTCACCAAAGGAAAACACATGCTTTAATACAGAAATATGTCTTAATCAGTTAGGTCTTCTGAAATGTAACAGAAAGAAGCATGTACTTTAGAAAAAAATACTTCTATTAAGGATGTGTGGAGACAGTTCTATTAAGGATGTGTGGAGAAACAAATCAAAGGCAGAGTACCACAGCTTGTGGCATTTTATGGCTGGAGTCATCCCGCTTCTCACTCATTTTATGTATATATATTGTTTCATTTCTTATTATCCTACTCTGATTTGATTGGTAATAAATCAAATTAATTTCCCTGCATCAAATCTGTTTTGTCCATGGTGGTAATTACTGACTGATCTCTCTGTCCTTATCTCAACCCATAGGCCCTTCATTATATTTCCTCTCTCCTGTCCAGCTGAGGAGGGGGGTGATAGAGTAGCTTCGGTGGGTACCTGGTGTCTGGCCAGGGTCAACCCATCACAGTCCTTATTTGCCATCCTTGATTTCAAACGTCAGTATCTTTCCCGTTACAAATGGAAAGCAATAATATGTATAGTCTTTCTTTGGGTATTGATGCAAGTGATAAGATTAGGAAATATATATTTTCAAGTAGAAACTTAGATGCCCTGATTTTCAACCACTCCACCGGCCCACCTGCCTTCCCATTGCACACAGTGGGTGTAACTGCATTTACCCCCAGCTCCAAGAGATGCCCATAGTGGCCAGGGGCCACCACAGCTGAGCCTCTGCTGCAGGGCACTCATTGAGTTGGGTGCACAGGGAGTACGTAGCACAATTTCAGTAACTGTTCTGCAGCTGCAATACACAGCACTCACCACTATCCCATAATACCACCTTTGACGTATTTCTAGAGCTGTGCATTGCTTCCCTAATGAAACCTATTTATTGAACACAAAGCTTATTAGGTTTCTGTGCAAGTAACAACCAAGTATCTGCACCAAAATCCCTTTCTAGTTTGAGAAAACGTCAAAAGTCATTAGCAAGGACTTGAAAAATGGGTCCACTTTGAATAGCAAAACTTAGATAAAAATCAAGGAATATCTCAGAAGTTTTAGGAAAACTCATATAGGCACAATGGGAAGAATCATATAAGATTTACAGTCTAAAAATACCAAATTGCACATCCTATGTGTATTTACCAGTTACCTTGTTGGGGGAAACAAAAACAAAGAAAAAAATGAATAGAGAAGTTTTCTAGTAAGGAAATTGCTCCTGTTGTCTGAAGTAAAAGATCCTCTCATTTGTAGTTGGAATGCAGCATAAATTATGAAATACTGTAAATTAGTAAATTGTTCATAATGACGCTAACAGACAATAAGAACTTGAATTTCAAAAAGTGGTAAGACCAGAGTTTTTAGATGAACTCATTTATTATTGTCAATAGAGCTGAATGAAGTGGATTATTTTTGTCAGAATTCAATTTCCTAGGACATATGTTCTTAATAGGAGGATAAGGAAACAAATGGTAAAGCAGGCACTAGAAAAATCTGGAAAGACCTCACATTTTTATGTACTCTTCCACCACAGTCCATAGAAGCTCATTTAAAGTTATGAATACCACTTATAAGACTGATGAGAGTTCCCTTAAGGAAAGAGAGGCCGAATTCCAAATCAGGATCCAAAAAAAAGTATAGCCTGACTTTAATACAGAACTCTGTCAGGGCAATCGTGACATTAACAAAATAGCCTGAGATTATGTCTTAATAGTTACGCTAATCTCGTAATACTGCATTTAGGGCCTAGAACAGTTTAGCTTTGCTTTCTCTTCTCAAAGGAAGATTGACTTTGTACTGAAGATGATACTTCAAAAATAATTCATAGGACTTTTGTACTGCATCTCCTTCTTTTTTTAAAGAGTAGGAAAATCATAGAACTCGAATAACTGCAAGCCATTAAACTAATTTACAAAGTTTCTATCCATTTCAATTCAAAGAACAACAAGCACATAAAGTTCTTTTCATGCTAGAGTCATTGCACAGAATTTTACTCATTCAAGATAAAGCATATGGCTAATAACAATTAATTAAAGTGATTTAAAACAGTAATGAAAAACTGTCTGATGCTAAGCTATACCACGCCATTAACAAACATTCCTATATCCCTATGGGATTCTGTATCATTATATTTTCACAATAAAAACATTGCTATAGAAATTTAACTTTTAATATTGTTTCTGCAAAAGACCAAGTTAATTTCTTCTGTACTTATTAACTCTCATGTGTGCATTGCAATGAATTACACCATCAAGGTGAAACAGCCAGAAAAGGAGTATATTCAGCTTCCATCAAAGTGGTTCATTAAAACAAAAAGAATAATCACAACAGAAAGAACATTAATTTATGATTACGATCTCAAATCTATCAGAACAGCACCCTTTATATTGCAGTTACTCCTGATACAATGTTTACTGCACCTGTGTGATACCTTCTGATAATGTTATCCCTCCTGTTTGGATATACATTATCTCTGTGCAAGCCAGGAATATGGGTTGAATATCTGCCATCTTTAGCAGATCAGAGGTGAGAATGTAATCCTACGTAAACTGCTAATTAGTCTCACTTTCTTTGTTATTCAAATCAGCCCAGCATGCATGTGTGCATGTGCAGCTATACCAAACACAAAAACAAAAATCTGGAAAAATACTCACAGAGAAAAGCAAAAGTTGAAATAACATAATGCACATAAACAAAGGACATCCCAACAGAATGCACACAAACAGCAGTGAATGGGAATTCGGAAATGCGTTGTCAAAATGAAAGATAAATAGTGAAGAAATTAAACAGTTCAAGTTCTTCTGTTTCTAGTCTAATCTTTATGAAGCATGGTTCTCAGATCTTTTTAATTTGATAGAAGTTGGAGTTACTCAGCATTTCATGGGAAGCAATAAGCCTTTATAACTATGAAGTCTAAGAATTAAGTATACACCAGTACTATTTTTGTAAAAAAATCTATTAATTTTTCCCATTCTGGGGTTTCTCACATTGGGAGTGCCAGGAATAAGCATCTCCTATAAGAGATCACTGTAATATTGTCCAAGTGCATTAGTAATTAATTTTTCCTGTCTTTGATTATAGGCCATGGATTATATTAGATCAATGACACGGTAGATAAATTATTTATGTATTTCATTAGGCTGATCCTAAACTGACATATAAATTACCATTTATTTAAAGAATAAGCTTGTTAATTCAATCTCTGAAGAGAAATATAGCTATTTAGGAAAGAATTGTGAAAGGAATTTATAAAAAATTTTACTCCAAGTCTGTGATAGTCACTAATGTGAATTGTTTAGTTAAAACTTCATAGATAAACCCTTTCAGCAAAACATTGGAAACTGGTTTGAAAAGATTTGCAGCATTAGTAAGCATGCATACATCACTGAGCTGATAAACAGTTTGTGATCCTTCTGGCAACTGATTTAATATCATTAAGATACTTAATAGTATTAGTCCTGGACAACAGCCTGAGTTTCCTTTGCTAAACTTTTCAAATATTTCTTGTAAGTTAGGGATCATTTCTTATAATTACGGTCTTCTCATCAGTCAGCCAGCAAACCCAAGGCTCTTGGCTTATTTCAAGGATACTTTAGTGTGAAGGCTGACGATGCCATGTTTCTTATACTTCCAGCTTTCATTTGTTATCTAGAACTAAATCTCTCTTTGCTGCTTCCAACTAATCATTTCCCTCTGCAAGTACCTTTGTACTTTGGTTCCCAAATGTTTTGGCCAGAACCAATTGCACTGGGTACACTGAGGGAAAAACCACTGCTGTTTAAAAGAAAACATACGAAGAACAGACAGACAGGGAAGCACACGGAAGTGTGAATCAATCAATAAAGATGGTCACAGTTGGACTGACACCAGCAGCTCATCCAGTCTTAACTAGGACTAAAAACAGAATTACATTGCCATTTAGCACTGTAAAAAGAAATAGCCACACAAGGAAGCTATTTTTGGAGATGGGCACCTTTTATCCGTATTTATCCTGTGCATGTGAACTGAGCTAGCATTGCAGCTTTTGCCTTCAGTTCTCCATGCGTTATTTTTGAGGACAGAGCAGTTCTGCTGAAAACTATGAATACCTTGTAATCAATGAAACATTTCACATATGAAATATGGATTACTCAGATGATACAAAAAAAAAACTGATGGAGGATAAGCCCGTGCATTGGCTGGTCATCCACATTTTCAAATCTTGCATTTGCAAGATTGGTAGGAATTTCCATGGCAATAGGCTCTTGAGTTTAGAATTCCTTTGATATACAATTTGATTCCGAGTTATGCTTCTCCCAACTTAACAGGGATGTCTGCTATTATAGAAAATATCTGTTTATATAATAATATACTTAACTAGTGGAATTATCCAAATACAGTTGGATAAACATACATCAAGAAACTCAAAGAAGGTTCTTTCACTCATCAGTTACTTCTGGATATAAAATACTCATTTTTGTACTCAAGTGAAGCTGAACTGTTTGATTGCTGCTTTTACTCCTGGCCCAAAGATAGGCCTGGAGACATTCTACACCTTTGAGGCATTTAAATTCATTTAAATTTGCATCTTTTTGATTAAACCTATGATAGCTACTGTAGCTGTAGAATCCTTTTATATACCAATCAGACATTGCTACATATCAGCCCCAAACTCTTCCCTTTCACTGTGAATGCAGAATGTATAAATTAGTGTTGGAAAAGATTAACGATTTCAATTTGTGTATTTCACAGATGGTAATCCAGACCCATTAAATATTCTTACAGTAAATGTTACACTGTGCACACCTCTGATTGAGAACAGAGGGAAAACAGCCAGCATTTTACAGAACAAAACATCACATAATTCCTTCTCACATCACAACTCATGTTTTTTCTACTTTGAGACTCATTTAAGCCTTGAGAGCTAAAATGCTAATACCCTTTAAAAAAATTTATTAGGACCTATCTTAATTCACTTTGTTTTTTCTTGCTAAAAATCCAAAGTCCATTTACAATACTACCAAATTCCTGCATACTGGTTAATCAACACGTTGACTCAACATTCCCAAATCAAATGGTGGCTTCCACCTTTTTCCAGCAATTTATTTTTTCAAGTCAATTGAAGCTCTCTCAAAACTTCAAAAAGATAATTACACTGATTTAAATTCATATGTATGCTACTAAAATTTGAATTTGCACAATGTATTCTTGATTTGTGTGCTTTGTTTGTTCCTCCTTCTGGCAAGTGAATCTGAAACTTCCCAGTCTCACTGTGGATTTCCTTTAAGACCGTACAAAAGCCATTTACTGTCTCTGTTTGCCAGCTCCCTGCCTCTAAAAAAACGAAGATAAATGAGATGTCCAGACTCTTACAGTGATGGGAGCAATATTAATACATTTAGGTAGACAAGACTAAAATTGATTTGTGCTATTCTCCATTTCTGTGGGAAAGCTGACGAAAACCTGTCATTTCCTAAGTTGCATCAATGTTGACACTAACTACGCTGATTTTTTTCGTTGTAAAGTGGCAATGCAAGAATAGCAGAATTGGAAAATTGAAACATGAAAACATTAAAGGCTGACATGGACAAAATTATATATATCTGATGTGAAAAATATACATCATATTCTATCCTACTGAAGAGCAAATTTACATTAATTTTCATAAAAAAGCCTCTGTCTCATCATAGTGTTTATTACTGAGAGCTACAATTTTATATGGCAGCATTGCATTTTAAGGTTTACTGCTCAGCAACGCCCATGCTGCTTGCTTTGTTTAAGTCAACAGCAAATTGATTTACCATTCCAATAATTTCAAAATTTGTTTTCCATGTGATGCTATTCTTTATGAAGGATACCCAGTAGTAAATTCAAGTAGATTGTGGATTTTTGAGAAACTGTCTTTGATATGCTACAAATCATGAGGTCACGTGTTTTTGAAGTCAGCCTTGACACAAAAGTATGAACCTGCTTATAGTATTATGTTGCCGTGTTTATTCTTGGATTATCCAAGCTCCAACAAAGTCAATGTAATTCTCCTTCTGACTTCATTGAGATATGATTTGGTTCTGGTATTTTACTGATCTTCCTTCGCAGACACCTGCTGCCTAATCCCACTTTTGTCAAAACAGAAAACTCTACCCTTCTTGTCATTAATTCAAAGCAGTACGGTATTATACAAGATTAGAAAAAAATAGGAAAGTCAAGGAAAAGAAATAGGCTGACCATGATTCCAGTGTCCTGATCATTGCCAGTATGGTCTGGATCTTGAATTTTTGGTTCCAAAGTGCAACCTTTCAGTACCGACATATATGCTAATTGTTGAGTGATGACTACAAGAGGTAACTGGGAAACTAGGAAAAATTAATCGGGAAAAATATACTAAAATTTCCATAAGGAGTAAATTTCCCTTTCTAATTGCTGTGCACATACCAACCAGGAGACTTTTAAATCATTTGAGCCTCAAGATTCTAGACAGCACCTGTGATTTCAACGACACTCATTAATTCATTGCCTACTTTAGATGTCTTCGTAAAACAAGGCTTTTTATACACTTTCACTGAAGTAGTATAATACATAAAATGGTTGTAAAGGCCTGATATGAAAAATTAACAACCTTCACTTATAGTGCTGAATCTGAAATGTCAAAAGCAAATTCTCTTCTCCATGTTGCCATGAGAGTATTATGTGGGCTTGTATCCTAACCAAACCTGTGTGACGACTTCTTCCAGCCAAGCCTGTATAGCCACACTCTTGCCACAGATACTACATAAATCCTCCTACCTGCCAACTTGTAGTGACTGCACCCCGAATAGGCCAAGAGTTCTGATTACAGCTTATGCAATCCTCACCAGATCAGCAACTGAACCGTCTACGCATATTGCTGATTATACCCAAGTCGTCCATTAATCAATGGGGACATTTATTGGAAGCAGGTTTGGCTGCTTCATCATCTAACTCAACTCGTCTGGGACCAGCTCAGGAGTATCTGGATGGTCTCGCACTGGGCTGCAAAGATGCACACTACTCTCAGTGAGTAGTAGCAAGTGACATTTGGTTTCTGTACTATGTAATCCTCCCCTTGACTGTATGTCAGGTGTGCACGCTGATAACTTTTCTATTTACAAAGTGTAGTACATTATGATGGTTTCAGGCTGCTTTTTAGGAAAGCTTGTCTTAAGCATACAGTCATTGCTATTCAGAATTCAGATGTTAGAAATCAGTGTAATCAAACCAAAAGCAATTTGTGATGTGCGATTCACAAGTGTACTCTCACACTGTAGAGTTACATTTTTTTTTTCCCTGCTCCCCACTTCATCAGTGTAGTGATTTCACCAGCATAAAAGCAAGAACTATAATGATGCTCAAAAGATAGAGTAAGCAACTCCAAATATCTGTGGAATGATTCATGTTCTGCATAGAGTATGGAAATGCTTTGGAAAAAGAAATTGTCTATGCATTTCCCTGGGGTTTGTAATGTTTCTGTTCCAGTATTTCCTTAACAATATTGAAATTTTAATTTTGAAAGTCAAACTTAATCTTCCTCTCCATCCCTTTGTCAGCTAAAAAAATGTATTTTAATATCTTTTTCACTTCCATTGACCTTGCTTTTCTGGCAGTAACAGTAGTGCTTTTATGCACGACAAGCATTATTTTAAAAAATTCAGATAAGCTAGCTGCTTCTGGTGCTATTCTTTAAATATGAAATAAAAACCTTTTAAAGAATAAATTGTTTAAGATCCCAAAACATTAACATATTCTACATGCAAAATTACAATGACAACTTAGCTAAATTTAGGTTCAACCCACAAAAGTCAGTTGCATAACTAGACTTTAACAAAATTCAGGGATGTTTAGAAATTGTAAGCCTTTATGCATATCTTATGTGGGGATTTTTTCCCCTTCTTTCTCAACAAAATAAACCTTTCTCAGTGACTTCATGTTGATACAGCAGCTTCTTAACATTAGTCATTTCTATGGCTTACTATGAGCTCCTATGTCAATTTGTCCTGCTACTGCAAATTGCCAATGAATATCGCTGCATACATACACATACTTTATAAATACCATTTTTTTTTCTTGTCCTTTTCAATGTTTCCTATCAAAAATTCAAGTTCAGGATTTTGCATTTCCCTTGTATTTGTGGGTAAGAAATAAGCATCCCTCTTTCTGCTTTCACTTTCCTGCATCCTCACCCTCCCCCCCCAAGGACTTCCCAAATGCTCAAGAAACTAGGGTGAAGCACAGTGACTATAACTTACATTGTCAACGTTTTAACTCTAAATTTTGCCCCTTCACTTTTTCAGATACAAACAAAATTTTCGGCAGTTTCAAAGGGGCAAGAATTTTGGTTCAGGTCCCACGGTCCTCCATAGGCAGTAGTAGAAAAGGCACCCTCTCTCGTGGGGATATTGATAATCAGTAAATCCAGAACAGCTTTCATTTGTTGTGTTGTTTTTTGCTTATTTTAAAATCATAATTTGGATGCAAGTATTGAGACAGTATAGCGATAGGT
This sequence comes from Gallinago undulata, assembly GCA_026546715.1. Lineage (NCBI taxonomy): Eukaryota > Metazoa > Chordata > Aves > Charadriiformes > Scolopacidae > Gallinago > Gallinago undulata. Next base: position 204,381,467 of record JAOTQQ010000001.1, on the reverse strand, counting down.
GAGCTCTACAACCTCAGAGCTGCACACTAGAACATGTCTGAACAGCTCCCAGTAATGAACCAATATAGTTAAATATTTCTGTCTTCCTGTATAGGAAGGCTTTGTTATTTCCTACACATACACACACTTTTAAAGCATAGAAGTAACACATGAAAAGATTAGAGTGCTTATGAAAATGTACCAGTGAAACTGTGGAGTTGGAAGAGAAACTGATTGCAAATAGGCACAACCCTAGACCACTGGGATAACATAAACTATCCTTCCAACTCCCAATGTGTATTCTGAACTGGAGTCTGTAAGAGAAATTTTAAAGATTTGAAGTCATATTTAGATCTCCCTGCAGGTTACATCATTAGAAGTTAAGTCTAAAAGGGGACAAAAAGAAAAAAAAACCCATTTTTAAGTAACTGTCAATTTTGGTGGCCAAAAACATAGCACCTCCAGTCACCCAAGAAATGCAGTAATAGCTTTAAAATATTATTTGTGAAGGACTGAGCTACTATTTCTCACACCAAATAGGGAAGTGAGAAAATACACAGACAAGTCAACTGGAGTGAAATTGCTTTAATGAGGAATTAAAAGGGGGCTGGTAAAGAGCTCTAGCAAGTATATACTCAGACTACTTTCTGTTTGAAAGGTGAAGAAATGGAAAATTCAATATCCAAACTGGGATACAGAGCAAAAGTGTAATGGTTTGCAGAGCTACTGCTTGCCAAACTATGGAAGAGTTTCCATATGCAGAGATTTTTGCCTATATTTCTCTGGCCTGTATTTCTTTAGTAGCTCACCTTTCACTTTCAAATGTAATTTAGGTACTTCCAAATCTGCAATTTACTGGAAATCAGTTGGACTTTGACCTATGAGATTATAGGAAAGCTCATCTTACATTTTACAACAGCCAATTTTCTCACTAGGCTAGTGAATCATTTAGTAATTTTTAAAAATGTTATTCAGTATCTTCTGTGTCTCTTAAATATTGCAAACATTTATAGCTATATTTACATAAAAATGAATTTAAATCAAGAAGGAAAAAAATAGCAGTCCTCTCTACATGGAAATGAAAGTTTATCCTAAAATAAGGATGGTATTTATTCAAAGCCCAGATGGTATTTAAAAACATCTCGCTAACTGTAACACATGTACATAAATGTGCTATGTAGGTAAAGGGGAGTTTAGTTTCCCACATTTTTTAATGTTCCTCTCTGCTATCTTACCCATTTTCATAAACCCTTTTGTATTATTGTGTTGCCAGACTGCATCAGGGGACAACCACCCCCGAAAGTTTTGTTGAGACTTTCAATCCAACTCAAATTTAGATAAGCATCTTAAAGTTGAGGGTTATCATTACTTGTATCACACTGAAGTCTCTGCAAACAGATGGTTCCAATTATATATTCAATATTTTCAAAGAGCAACAAATGCTTTTTTGAAATAGGAAATAACGTAATAAGTATTGATCGATAAATATTTCTGCAGTAAGATGAGAAATATATAACCATTTGGTTACATTTTTCCTAATGATGATTGCATGTCCTTTTAAAAACAAAGAAATGGGAGCAGAATATGGTCCCACTGGTTTAGTCTTTGGCTGCTGAAACCAATTTTTCCTTTACCGTTGGAAATAATTATTATCCTTATAGACGCACAAATTTATACATTTGTTCTGATAGTGGGAAAAAAAATCTGAAAGGGAAAACAAAAATACTTAGATGTTTTAGAGTAGATCCCAGAGGTGGATCCCACCGTATCAGAAGGGTTTCTTTAATCTTATTATTTTTATTTTCCTGACTATTCCATTAATTAGTATTTTATACTTTTTGGATAGAAGTAGTAAAGTGCTGTGAAACTGGTGACTACAATTGATGATGATATAATTTAAACAGCTCATTCCATTTTGTAAAACTTCCACAACAGTGTCCTGAAATAGGCTCGCAGTATCCTTGGCCCAGCACAGCCTCAGCAAAGTGCTACCTCCTGATTTCTACATCACAAGCTCATTTTTAGACATACCAAGTTCAAAGTCAGACCTTACTTGACTTGGCAAAACTAAGGGAAATGGACGTATTTGCAAGTATCTACCAACAGAGGTTATGTCAACAATAATAAATAGTGCTAATTAAATACAAAATGATCTGGGAGCCTGAGTCAGCACTGCGTTACTCCAGTGGTACAACTGTAGCGTACAACAAGACCAGCAAGGGGCTGAGGGAAGGTTCATTATTACTTGCATTTCCATGACAAATTACACTGCTATAATTAGAGGTCCCACCTGCTTCCCATGATGCTTCCTATCACTCCACTTGGTACTAATGATAACTCTTTTTTTATGCAGTGCAGAAAATCATGCATATCTGCACCTGTTGGAAATACCTTTTAACTCCGATGGCTGCTCGTAGTGCCTGTGGATGCGTGTCACGTATTTCAGAATTGTACAAAATTGAAGGAAAGCCTTAATTTGCCAAGGTCAGTGGTACAGGCAAATGCCTCGGTTCCTAGCTCTTTGCTCTCCCCAGTAAGCTTTCTTGCTCTTTGTGTGCAGCTACAACCATGGAAATGATTCTTCCCCCAACGGGTACAGCATAGGTAGCCACAGGGTAGCTTTATTTACCCTCTCTCCACACTAATATTTCATTTCTAAGCTCAAAGAACTCTCTCTTGGGGAAAAAAAGAGTAATTTGTTCTCCAGTTTAAATCTATTCTGGGTTTTTCTGATGAGCCGAGAGTCTAGCAATTACTGTGACAGATGGAGTGATGATTTTTATGATGTGGAAACTTGTCCACAGGAATGAAACCGAAATCTCCAAACCCATTTTTCATATAGGCCTTTAGACAGTTGTCAGGTAATAATTGTCATTAACTTCAGTCACTGTGGACAAGATTTGAATTAGTGAACGGCTCCATTAGCTTGTTACTGCAGCACTCCTACGCAGAGTGACACCTTCTGTCAAGTTTTTTGACATTTATTCTGAATACACTTGAACCAGATATGGAACCAATACTAAAAAGTGTGGCTTTAAATTTCTCCCAACACTGAGAAGCATTTGAACACTGTGTCCGGAGTTTTAGTGCTCTGTCCTTTGGGAAGAACTGTTTCAAGGGGATTTTCAGAGACCAGAACAAGATATTTGAGAGGGTGCTTACATATACTGAAAACAAGCAATATCATGTCTCCCAGAGATGACCACTTCAAACAGCAAGGTTAATGTGTGGATTTAGATATGAAGTGACTGGATTTTCAATCTGAAGCATTGTTCCTGCCTTGAATTGACCCAGTAGCTGCTGTAGCCAGCGTTAGGTGGTGAATGGCGTCCTCTGAAGCTGGCATCAGGCAAATCCTTTGCTTTTGGAGGGTCATGGTCCACCTCGCCCTCCCCACACTGGATGACTGATTCCCCAGGCCAAAATCCTCAGGTGGCCTGATTGATACATTTCTAGTCTCCTGGTTCTGGTCTTCACCATTAATCCAAAAAAGCCAGAGGAAAAGACATTTGATACTTTAGGAGCATTTGCTGTCACTTAGAGGCTGAACTTCAGAGCTTGCATATAGGCATGAAAAGGAAGGAGATATCTTTTCTTTGTTCCCAAATGTCTCTCTGCAGCTCTGTTTGTAATCTTAACAGCAGGAAAATTTTAATACTAGTGATTTACAGATGTTTTCCTACTGAGAACTGCTATTTTTTCTCCTCTAAAGACATAGTAAAGAAAATACTGCTACTTAACTGAGTTAATATTTCTGTCCATTTTATGAGCTAAGAATATACAGTTTAATTTCCATGCTTGCAGAATATGAACAAAAGAGGATCTCTAGCATAAGAAAGCACAGTACCTCTGAAAATCAAACCATATATTCCAAAAATATGAAACATTTCCCAAATGATGGAACAGAATAAGCACCTTCATTTTTCTTGGTTTTAAATTTTATTCTATTCTGTTCAATGAGATTAGTTATCCTTCTCAACATAAGTGAGTAAGAAGATTATTTTCCTGATAGATAATGCAAAGCAAATAGAATTAAGTGATTTGCTCAGCTGAAGAGTGTTAGTCAGCAGCACAACTGGAAGTAAGCCCAGCAGCTCTAACCTGAAGCATTCCATCTTAACCTTCTATAACTTTACATAATTAAACACTTGAACTGTAGAGATTTTATGCCTTTGCAGGTTAAGATTCTCCTGCAATCATCTCTCTGAGTTTTTATAAGGTGCATCTTCCTAATAATTTTAATTAATAAGGCCCAAAATAGAAGACTCCTCATTTAAAGAAAAGAAAGAGCATAAAAGAGTCTAGGAATGTTTGTGCTTATTAGGGTCAGAGATTCATCTATGCAAAATAACATGAAAGGTAAGGCTGAAAGGCAGCATCATTTTTCTATCATTAACTGTAACAGTTATATGACTGGATCATTTACTTGAAGAGAACACTTGAGTCAGGATTAAAAAGAAATTATAGGAAACTCTTCCAGTTAAGACTTTTTAACTTCTTAATTGAAAGTGATAAGGAAAATCCACAATTAATTGGTATCATTTCCAAAAGATCCTAAATAATTCAAAGGCCTCAGGAGTCTGATTCACAAGCAGGGACAATCTACACTGAGACATTGCATTCGAGTTGTAGACAGTTCATCAACACAGCTTATGCTGATTTTGTTTTGCCTTATAACTATAAAACGTTACAGTTCTGGAGCTGCTCTCAGAAGCAGCCCAACCCAGTGAAGCATAATGAGTAGGTAGTTATATGCACCTGGGCTGCATCTTGTCAACCACTGCAATGTGTGTCCCTGTGTGTGTGTGTATCAAGGTCTCAAAGCTTATTTTTAGAAAGGTCTGGGTGCCCTAGTTCAAGAAGTATCTGAATTTCTAAAGATGTTTAGGGAGTGAGGGCCATAGCTAGCACTTATATACCTATAACCAATAACAAGATGCTTCAGTTCCCATCAATGTGAACCCAAGCCAGCTTCTGTGATCACCAGTTTAATCTTCTTTTAAATTGCTTAGGGGTTGTTATTTGCTCTGTGTCTCTGAATGACTAAATTTGTGTGTAGATACGCCTTAAAATCACTTCTCAAAACAAAAAGTCACCATGGTCACTTTTTAAAATGCCACCTTATGGTTTTAGGGAGCTACTTTATCAAGAGTTATTTTAAACGGGTATTCTTTATTTTCTAAAGGTGTTTTTTTCTTTCTGACTATAGGATTAATTTGTTTTTATTGATCTTGAATAAGTTGAAGCTCAGCATTGGCTATTTTGCTGTTCAAAAATCTGCAGACAGAATTCTGTACTTATTCCCCTTCACTGCCCATAAGCAGTGCTATTTAGTAGTGTTGGTTCACTATATATAAACTTGCTTGTGGTTGGACTGTGTAAAATGCAGACCAGTCCAGAATTTGATTCCAAGGTGTTAAAACAGGAAAAAATACAAATCTGCTCCAATTCTGATTTTAAGTATTCAAGTGTTTAAACCCATTTGCCCAAAACAGGCTGATTTCCAATTTTGTAATTATTATTTGAAATTTTCACAAAAAATAAGTTAATGAATACAACTAAACAGAAAAAAATAATTTTAAATTCAAGAAAGCTGCTTGTATTTATGTGTGGCAAGTTGAAGACTTAATTTCATAATACCATTGCTATTTACTGCTTGTTTGATAGGTCCCGTTTTCAGGTTGCCAGGCATTTCAAAATGTGGCTAGATGTGTTTGGGGAGATATAATTCCTATATTAAACACATGGGATGAAAAGGGGATGATGAGTACTCCTGTACAATGTGAATTTCAATAAAGATGACAAGAGCCTCCCTGGAAGGCAGCCACACACAAGTACAGTTCTATGCATCACTTTGACAATAAGCTTGTTCCCAGGAGGTTATTCTGCAGAAAAAGGCTGCATAGATATTAACGAATGAGAGAGGACATTACAGGAATGAGCACCAGAGAGACCCACCACCCACACCTTTATCAAGTGCAGTGACCTTAACTTCCTTCTAGGAGCAGTGAAAAGCAACCGGCACCTCCTCAGCTGTCCCTTCCTGGCCCATGGAGGATGCCAGGGATCCTGAACACTAAGCGAGGGGACCCCAATCAGAAGTGCTTCGCATCGCAGACACACACCAGTCCGACTGCAGAGGCTAATGGATGTAATGACCCTCACCTGCATCTACAGAGGCTCTGGGAATTCAGCCACACTTTGGAAGCAGCCTCATGCATCAGTTCATTAAGATTCTGGACGTTATAGGCTCCTTACCCATATGTCGTGCATACATTTCAGCACAATTTATCCGTGTAGCTCTTTAGAGTTATACAATGCTTAATTACCCTTGAATACCTAGGCAATTGGCACGCTGTTTTCTGCAAAAGACTTTGCTCTAGAGCCCTGTGCCAATATTATCTTCTCTCCCTAATATCCATCGGTGAGAATGTAGCGGTGGGCCCAAGAACTGATGTCATTAATTTCATTCATCAAATAGCTTAAAATCATTTCTATATTATTACATAATAACACAAATTGCCATTAGTAATAGGATGACATTGTCTCAGACAGAATTAGTTTGCAAAGAATCTCTATGAGGTCATTGTTAAACATCTTTTAAAGACTGGGAAACAAAGCACAAAATCATTAACTGCCTTGTCTAAGACTGCAGAACACAGTTACAGCCAGAACTGGGGCAGGCTTCAAGAAACTAATCTAGATTTAAGAAGCAAGCCATATACTTTCAATCCAGGCACCCAAGCACCATAAGGAGGATCTGCAAGTTTACAGAAGCTAGACTAAACATGAACAAAATTTTCACTTATTTTTATTTTCTTGGGAGGAAGCATGTTCCCAAGCTTTTCTTCCATGCCTACAAAGTCTGAAACCCTGCTGTATTTGCTTTATTTGCTATACTGTTCTGTTCCCCTACACGGATTCAAAAACATTGATGCAATCGCATGAGCAAATACCTATGGGAAAAAATAAAAATCACACAAACCAACAATATCATGGCCGCCCTTCAGCAAAAACTATGCTGGCAACTAGAGTGCCAAAAAGATTTCACTGAAGACGTGGAAGTTCTGGGCAAAACTGAAGCATTTTTTAAGTGTGTTTATGTAGAGGTGAATGTAATGAAGTTTACAGTGCAAAGCCTGAGAGCACAACCTTTTGTGTTACAGAACACAGAAACAAAGTCTCGTGTTTGTAGAAGTTGTTACATCTACGAGCTGTGATTTCCTTTCACTGCCAATAACCAGCTAATTGTACACATAATTGTCAATAACCACAGAGGCCAGAACACGAATACTCTGCATCTGTTCCCACATGGTGCTCTCGAAGGAAGACTTATAACTCCAAAATTCTCTCTCTGCTCCTGCCTTCAATGGGACAGACTTTCAGCTGTTGCACATTGACATAGCCCTGTTAGTATCAACTCACATGAACTGATAATTCAATCAAAAATCAAATTATTTTTACCCTAAAATGGGACTATATTGTTCTAGACCTCCAAATCTCTCAGGAGCTAAGACAGGCCACCATAAAAACAAGGGTTATAAACTTGAATTTATTATAGACAGATAAGGCTTTGGCCTATGAATTCTCTTTGCCTATTAAGTTAATGAGCCTTGACAAAACAATCATCTGAGGAGTAGCTGACAAATTATCTGGAGCAGCAATTTGAAAGGCATTGGCTGGCTTACAAGCATTGCAATTGGGAGAATGTGGCATCATGTTCCTCTTCCTCTGGAAGAGTTATTTGTCAAACCAAATTTCTTGCAGTTCAGCTGCAGTTTCTCAATATTGGAGCACTGAGATACAACAATGACTGCAGATACCAAAACAAGCAAATAGTCCCTGTCCCATCCTCCTCAGACCTGAGGCTAACAAATTCTGGTGAAAAACTCTTTCTAGGAAGCCTGCAGGAAGACGGGGAGATATCTTTTTATATTTGACTGGAGACCATGGAAGTAAGTAATGGGGAGGAATAAGGCTCTGAAGAATTCAGGGAGGGAGACTTTTCATAACAACTGGTCAATATTTGGAAGATTTTTTTGTAGTATGACTGCATAAAGGTGGCCATATCACAGCAATGGATTTCAAACAAGGCCTTTTTATGGATTAATTCTTCGAAATATTCAACACAATACAGCCTTGAGATACATCATCTTTGTGAAATTTACGGCTGCAAACAATGAACACTTCTGCAAAAATCGCCACTTGGATTAGGGTTAAAACAGGATTAATACTTTCCTAAAATCTGTTCTCCAACTGTGAATACTGAGCCAGTTTGGAAATTGGATCATGGTGTATATTGTAAAGCTGTCACTTTCCTCACCAAAGGCATTTGGTGAAATATTATTTCAAATATCTTCCTCTACGGTCAACTATTAAAAAGAGTCCTGTGGAAAAGATGACAATATTTGAGAACATCAAAAACTGTCATATTTTCCATCTGAATGTTATTTCACACTGGGAAGAAGGTATAAATTATAGCAATCAGTTGCCTCTACCACAGCATGTAGCAGAGCATGGTGCAGAACATTTAACCATGAGTTGTGTGTTTTCTCATCTTTTATGTTCTTTTTGCAGCTTTTGTTGGACTTTTGAAATAAACAAACTGATTAAATATACGGGGACTAGAGTGTAATTTTACATCAAAGTGGAATGAAGAGAAATAAAACCTTGTTCTTAAAGAGAATTATTGACACTCAGTAGAACAAAACCCAGTTTTTTAAGTCCTCATGTCAGGTCATCAAATACCTGATGACCAGGTATTCAACCAATCACACAATAAAGCAAAAGGATGTAAAGAATGGCACCTTCAGGTGGCCAAATGGCTATGAGCTCTCCAGGGCTTCACTGATTATTGGCATCTGACAATCTGGTCTGAAGGAAATAGCCTTAACAGGTTCACCCTTTCCCCCCAGCCTATCTCCATAATCCTGACAGTTGTGTCTGTTGACATTGACCATTTAGCAATTAATTGTATCTCTCTGTGGTCAGCAAGCACAGGTCTAATTAGTGAGGTCTAATCCTCAGTACTCCCACTACATAACTCCATGGCCCCCAAATTCCCTAGAACCCACTTATTCAACTTTCTAGTTCAACTTGGTCCCTTTCTTTCTAAAAGGACCATTGAAACAGTAAAAGTCTTTTTATAATGATCTCTTCTGTTGTCTGGCTCTAAACACACAGAAATACGGTGATGCTTAAAGATAAATAATTCATATGTACGCTGTACCTAAAGACCTGAAGTCATTTTACTGCTTTTTGGCTAGTTATCTGCATTAAGATAATAATTGCAGAGAAATTAATATATAGTGGATAGATCTATTAGTGCCTGGCATCCTTCTGGAGTTATTTTTACCTTTATAAACATTGCCCTTATCATTGTTTTTCACCCAAACTTGTGCTGACCTGAACAGCTTGACTAATGTCCAATGATTTAGCAACTTTTTACAAATTCTAGAAGCCACACAATTTTCATTCTAATAAACTGACAGCTTCTGCATGGTCTTACCACATCTGCTGCATTCTTCACTAGTATTTGTCTTATTGCTTTTTTAATTTAGATTTCTATTTCACAGCACTGCAAAGCCTTTCACAGATGTTTTTCTAATCCCTGGGGTTTCTTTCCTGTTATTGTATTTTACATTAATTTACCATTTTACTTTCCACTTACATACTTCTGCTTTTTCCACATTACTCTTTTCTTTGAAAAACGTTTTCTGGAGAAAATGACTGCGATCAAGGCTCCAAATGCAATTATTTTTCTTCTACTCCAGAATATAAAAGATGATATTTTTTTTCCTGACAAAGGAAGCACTCGACATCGTCCCGGAAACTTGTGTCTAACTCTATCTCCCAAGTCTTGTTTGCAAATAGTTTACTACTGTCCTACAGAAAAATATCTGAGCTATACTAGCATACAGTTTGGGGGAGTATATTTCTCTTTATTAAATATTTCTTTATTAAAAATTTCAGGTGGCAGTCACTGACAGTATTTTATAGAAATATCTTCTATTACTTCAATTATGGAAATGTTCATCATTTTAGGTTTTACTAACTGTCCTTTCTGAGCACAGATAGCCTCAGGAACACTAAATTTTAGATGTATTCTCAACGACAACTTGGTGAGGGAGGTGATTAGTTTTTTTCTCAATTTCTTCTGAATGGCTTAGGGAGCCACCCTATGAACCCAGAGGTGCTCAGTGAACACCGTATGCACAACACAGAAATAAAATGACTGAATCAAACCAAATTACTACAGCTTTCAGTGAAGTCTGAGTCACTTTTTCTTACTCACAGAGAAACAAATACTGAAATCAGTTGTAAAATGTGCCACGTATTGTGTAACCTATGTCAGAGCACCATTCCAATGGAGCAAAACATTGCCTGTGTTCACCACTGGATTTTGGATGACCAAAATTATATACCGAGGCAGCATATATCTTCCAGTGGCGTGGATGTGAAAGCATGGTTAAAAACAAGCACAAGCTGTCGAAAAAGAAGATCTATGGTGAAGATGCAAACCATGAGCTAAATCCAGTGACGTTCATGCACTCTAACAAAGGAGGCGAGGAAGAAGCGCATGCAGTACCTGGTGATCTCAGAGTCAGGGAGCAGGCCTACGTGGTAGTGGGGATAGGGAGCTGTAAGAAGGAAGCTTTTGTCACACTCGACAGGGGAATAGTGCCTAGGAGAAGGTGGTTTATCACACAGTTTGTTCACAGTGCTGTAAACAGGTTCAGGAGGCCTGGTGATACAGAGACAAGAGTAAAAGATCAGGTGTGTATTAGTGGCTGAGAATACAGAGAAAAACACAGCAATCATTTTAAAGCATGCATAGCAAATCTGTCAAGACCTTTCCAGTAGGGCTTTTCTGACAAGTAAAATGTGCTGTTAAAGGAAACATTAGAATTTCATAACACAGTATTACGGCATACAAGCAACTGCATAGAAAGGTACACACAATATAAGGGGGCCATAAAACTGGTTTATGGGAAGTGCGGTACTGGGAGGGAATATCTAATCTCTGAAGTTCAGTGATGACTTTTCCCACATACTCTTGCTTTCTTTATTTTTAATATAACAACATTACTTCTGCACAGTTTTCTGTGATCTTAATTTGGAGCACTGAATAGAAGAAACTATGATGGTTATTACTTGAAAAGAGTAATTTACCCATTAATTTAAGATAAAGATGAAGTATATATTATGTGTTACTTCAACATATTCCTGCCCAGATGAGCTTTGCACGTAGAACTGTGGTCAAAGTGAGTCATATCCTATAATAACACTGATGGTAACAAACTGAGTAAGCAATTCATCTCATTGGCAGGCAATTCGTTTCATTTCAAGAGTTCTTTGCTCTCTTTTCATATTCAACTTTCAAAATCTAATTATGCAGACCACATCTCAAACAGTTAATCTTGTTGACAAAGCTACTGCAATCCTGCTTGAACTGCTGCTCCTGTGAAGCTAGATATGAAGAATAAGAACCTAAACGTGACAATGACAGGCCACCTCTCATTTCTTTCCTGCTGCTGAGAGGCCAACCGCTTGGGAGAGGCAATACTCACCAAGAACCTCCCAGGGAATCGCTGGGGAAAGGGGAGGAGGGGATGAAGCCTTTAGTACCAACCATCCAGGGATCCACAGGAGACAACCAGCAAACAATTTTCAAAAAAAATGCACCACACAGTACATTGCCCATCATGCAACTTCTCCAACTATTGCCCTGGCTCCAGCAGATACCTCTGGGTCTACTGGCAGAGTGAAACTTGACTCATAATTTCCTGAAGTTTCTGTTCTAAAGAGTACTGAGACGCAATTACCGCCACATCCTCACTTCTGCCAGAAGATGCAGGGTATGCCACTGTCTTTAATCACAGCAACATGGTATTTGCTAGATGAAAATCTTATTTCAGAAGCCTGAAAATATCAAGAGGCTAAGCAGTTAATGAACTCTTTTTGTTCTTTTGGCTGCATTGTGCCTCACGTGGGTGTGGTTTTTGCTGTGACTTTGGCAGGTACCAGAATTTATTATGGTCGTGGATGCACTGGCAGATACAGAGAACCTATTTTCTTTGTTGTTAGCTTCTGGGTTTGTCCTTTGGGGGAAAAGGAGTAGCTGCTTTACTTAAAAATTGGTTTCACTCAAGGCTAATAACACTATTCAGAGCAATCTGACATGATTTGAGAACTCTCTGTGTTTGAATTTCCCAGGGAAAACTTTACAGTCAAAAAAAATGGCAATTTAAGATTACCAAGTATCAAAATAGCAAAACTGTCACTCATTCGGTTATAAAGCATTCCCTTCAAGCATTTAGTAAAATCCCTTTAAAAAAGTTTAAGGTAGCAATTCTGTTTTATCAGCAAATTTCACACTTGTTTCAGAGGGTTGGATTTAATAAGTTATTTGCTAAATCAATTGCTTCTTTCAATACAAAAAATCCAGAGAAAGAAACACTTCTATTATTTTACTTTTGACTAACACTGTATTTTATTCCCTCAGAAATCACTTTTGCTTTTAGGCAGTATATCAAAAAACAAGTACAAATATCAAATATAAATGATACGTACTATGAAAATTGAAGAAATATTACCCCAGTGCAGGAAGATGAATAAGAACTGTAGATTTCTCCATGGCTTAAAGCACAAACCAGTCCATAAACAACTTGCTAGCTTCCTATAGTCAAGTAACTTGTCTTCTCTGAGTGGTAGATGGCACGCGAGTGTCGCTGCCCCTTGGATATACTGTGAATGCTTAAACTACACTGAGTCATCAGTGAGTGACCATCCAACCTTGTGCTGAGACACAAATCATGCCACAGAGATGGACAGATATGAGGGATTGCTCTGTTAATTGACAGTTACAAACTGCTTCCAAAAGCAAAACGAAGGTAAACATTCAACATCTACCTAGATACTGAGACCAAATTAGTCCTTCAAATATAAACACAGAGCCCTAAAAAAATGCCTTGTGAAGCCCAGCATATTTTGAAACATTCAGTATTTATCAGTTCGGTCAGTCTTGCTGGATGGTAAGATAACAGAAAATTGGAACAAGTCACCAATATATAAAGTCCTCTATTGGTTGGTATTATACAAGTGATACAGTCACCTAGATGACAGCATACCCTCTGCAACTGAGCTGAAGAGAGAGGCCTTAAGGTTAAGAAAAGGAATTAAAACTTCTTATCGTTTTAAAGTTTTGACTCTGTTTAGAATAGAATTCAGGGTATCGGCTAATTCCAGTTACCAGTGCAATTCTTGTAAGGCTTATGAGCTGGTTTGAGATCCAACCCAAACTATTCTAGGATTCCATGGTTCTGTGATTCTATGAAAATGTAAGTAGTAGCATAGCCTGGCTGGAGCGGACCTCAGTAGATAATTCAATCACAAGAGAGAGAATCAAGTCACTTGGTGCCATAATGTAAGCTTTTAAATGGTAGCGTGATCAGCAGACAGTCATAAACTTTTCTAGCCAAAAAAACCTGAACACTGGATTTGTTAATCAGTGTAGACCTAACTGCAAAGAGGCACAATTTTGACAGAAAGGTATAACTAATTGGTGGAAAAGCCAACAGTAACAGTGGGAGGTAGAAGATTGATTGGACTCTGGTTTTATTTATTTATTTCATAACTGATTGTGTAAAGAAAGTAAATCTTGCTAGTTTTTTGTAGTCTTTATTATTCCTTGTTTGGATCATCATACTGTTATTGTTTTAGGCTGTCTTTACTGCATAATAGAAGTTATAAGAAAATGGCATTATTAAAATTGTTCTCAGCATCATGCGGAGTTCTCAATTTAATTTTAACTTTTTTATTGCAGAATCCTGTTTGGTAGGGTTCAGTTGCCAACACACAGCACATTAAATGTTAACAGTTTCATTTTTTTGAATTTTAAAACTTTTTATGGTATGGAAAGAAACCAGCTAAGCTCTCACAGCATATTGAGTATGCAGGGCTATAGCCAGGAAAAACTAAATTCAATCTGAGAGAAAATAAATCTCACAATGCTACAAGTTTCCAGCTTTCTTTTTTTGAGTAGCAATTTTGAATTCTACCCAAGTTCAGTAAAGATAACTAATACATTAGTATTGCTAATATAATGTTGCTGGGAAGTGTGCAAAGAATTGTCTTTAAACATATATCACTATATGACAAAATGAATATGAAACAAAAAATCAACGGCAATTTAATACAAACTCTTCCACTTGTAATAATCAGTGATATTAATTTCTTCTTCATATAGCTTTCTAGGAGAACAACATACCTTATTGTACCATACGTTTATTTAGAACTGAAAGTTGATTTTATTTCATAGGTTGTGTCCTGGCAATTCAAATAAGAACCGGTCACTCATATGACGTGTTCATTTTAACTAAAAGAAAGATGAAGGAGGGATGTGAAGAGCTGGAAGAAAATACCAGAAGTGTATTTCCTTAGTTCTTTCTGGGAATTCTTCTATAGTCAATGATTTCTCAGCTTTTCTAGTATTAATTGCTCTTGTCATGAGCCTAAAAGTTTTCTGTAACTGCAAAATAAGTTCTTAAAATCACAGTAATCAAGAGTAAGACCCTTGTTCCTCTTAACAATACTATTTAAACATTTTAATCAAGTCTGCAAATGAAATGGCCTAGAAGACAGTATAATTTGGAACTTTTGATATTGTACATCCAATTTTACACTCATTATTTTTAGCCATTGGGAATTAGGAAATGAAATGACTGCTTAATTTGAAAGAAAACCCGGTAATGATTTTCCGTTGCAGTCATGGGAAAGATGACTGTTGCACTGAAGACAACTGGTGAGACTCTCAGACCAAAGGCCCCAAGTCCCTCACAGTGACATTTTAGGAAACATGGCCAGTAAAGCAGGGCCCTTCTCTGCTCAGCAGATCAGGGACCATGCGGACCAGAAGCCAAACCCAAGTAATTTTTTGTTAGAGGGTCTGTCTACTATGCGTTTGAGCACTTATACATATTTGAATATTTTTACATTCTTAGATTTTACAATACCCTGTGGCAATGAGTCCCACAAACTAATCATGTGACATAGCCAAAAACCTCTACCATTTTGTATTGTAAGCCTGTTATTTGGTTGCATATTGATAACATATGGTAACATTTCAAAAAATTCTATTTTTCTCTATTTTAAACTTGGCAACGTATTGTAAACTCCGTTTATCTGACTTGTACGAAAATGATAATAGTTCTAGATCTCTGTTCTCTCTCTCTCTGACATCTTCTTTCTACACTGGAATTATTGGTTATTTTGCTGCGCCTGGAAAACATGCTCATCCCTGTCACCCTCTTCTGGAGCTTTTTCCAGTTGACCCATGTAGACTCATGCAGAAAACCACTATGTTTTGCACTCTTTTCCTTTCCTATCAGATCCTTTTTCCATTCTTAATTAACTTTTTGACTGCTCTTGAGTACTGAGCTGAATAATAACATAGAGCTAAGAAATACAACTGTAACTTTTTTTTTTTTCTTTCTAAAAAGCTGTTGACAGGTGCTCTACAAATAGACTTTTTTAAATGGAAGCATAACTAAATAGTGTACCACTGCATTTCACCAATGATCCAATTTAAGGTTATACAGATGAACTTAATTTTTTCCTTTGTTAACTGAGCACATAATGTGTAACTTGAAGAGTATTCTTTTAATTATAATTTTTTTCAAATAAATCCTAAGATTGATCAAAGACTAAACCAAGAAAGAAGTTCTATTATGGGACACCATAAGTCAACACAGTCATCATTACGGTCAACTGAAGAGCTAGAGCGTGAGAAATGGGCAATGCAGTTGAGCTGTCGTGATAGACTGCTCAGTGGGGTCAAGAACGCATCATGCAAACCCCAGAAACCTGGAAATGGATACCTCTCCATTCTTCTAGACAGAGATGGAGCTAGCCTGATCCTGCCAGCATCTTATCAGCAACTTTTCCTACCTGCTTTCTACATCTGTTCCTAGCCCCAGTCTTCTTGCACAACTATTGATCATCCCAGACCCCATGTCTCACTGTCTGAGGGAGCTGCTGGTTCAGCAGCCCTGAATTCATTGCTGCTCTTTTCCAGGCTATTTTTCTCCACTGCGTCATCATGCCTCTTTACCCATTTCTTCCTTGCCCTAAATTCCTCTTCCAAATCCAAGTTTTCTTGCCCAATAAATACCAGTCTTCCCTTCTCCTGATTTCCATTCTCACACAACCAGCGACAAGTTCTCTCTCATTTTCATGCCCAGTCTCACCATAATGCCTTGCCAAACACACTCCCCCTATTCTTCCAGTCTCTTCAGTGCTAAAATTTGACAGGACTGGGGATTCAGAGCACAGAACTGAATCACTCCTGATTGTGTTTGTATTTCAGAAAGGACTGGAAGAAAAAAGTAGAGACAAAAACTAGCTTTGGCCATATAATACTGTGCTTAATCATGCTGGCTTTTTTAAACAATATAGTCAGTATTAGAAAATTGTGAGAAGCTTTGATACACTGCAGTGTGAGGATGGAATATTAAAGAATTCTAGTGCGCAAAAATATTAAATACATTTTGGAGGTTAAACGAATTGCAGTTTTTCCACAGACTTATATTTGTTGGCATTTAGATAGATTTTCACAAATGCAGTAGAAATACTACGTGGATTCAGTTTCAGCAGCTCCCATATTTCAGCACCCTGAAGCTATGTATGGAATATTACAGTATTTAAAATATAACATCACCACAATTTTTAACACGGAGTAGAACAGAACATGAATTAAACCATGTAATTCTCCTTCCGTCCTTTAAAAGACCAAGCTGCTATGGTAAAAAATAAATGCATTTTAATTTGATAATAATAGTGGCTAATTAAAATTTCTTTAAAAACAATAGATATAATTTACACTAAATTTTAAACCAAACCAAACATGCAACCTTTGCTGGCCCTAGATAAACAAATCCAGCCCAAGGCAAAAACTGAGCATGAAAATATTACCCTGAACAATTAATCTGCCAGAGTTATAAGTAGCTTAATAAGAAGAATGAATAAAAGGCATTATCAGTCTCCACATATACTATATACAGTTTATTCTCTTTAGGGCATAGGTGCCATGCTGAGTTTGGGCTAGGCATGGTGATATGGTTGAGAGCTCACAATTGCCTCCATATATAACTGCATCAGCTTACTTCTTCAACGTATCTTTTACTCATTACTGCCACAGTAACATCAGGTGAAAAATGATGTAATATTCACCATTTGAAAGTTCCACCTACAGTACTTGATAATCTTCATCTACGAAACATGAAATTCTGTTCCCTCACAAAAACTAACAGGAAATGCAGTTAACTCCTTTCAGCAAATATACACTTTTAAAACACACAGAATATTTTGTCAATGGATGACCTAAGGCAAGTCACTAAAGATCCCAAAGGAACAGTTTTCAGGACTCATTAGTAAAAACTGCAGTTCTTTTTTCCCGTTGTTGTGCTTCATAAAACCATTGTCAGAAAGCTGTTACTGATAGTTTTATAATGCACAAACCATAGTATTAGTTATAATGGCTTAATACTGAAAAGTCAGAACTATCTATCTATAGAGACTTAAAGGCCTTCCATAAACTATCCTCAACTCAACTGGCAAGTGTATGTAAGTAAACAAGAAACAGTTGAGGAATGTTACTTTCAATAATGGGAAAAAATCCCCTGAGATTTCAACTTAATGGTTTTCCTTTTTCTCCCTTCAAATCCCCAGCACCTCCTCCTCATCCAGAAAATGTTATTTTGCAAAGATGCATGTAAAAGAAATCAAACATGCTTTTCACAGCAAGAGATAACTCAGACAACTTTTTCATCCATGAATCTTTAATATCTAGCCAGAGTTAAATGTTAAAGTGAATTTTTTATCAGCTGAAGCACAAAATTTTATGTTACCACTTTCTGAATTTAGAAAGGAAGTAAAATCTCAAGATGGTAGTTCTTTATTTTTATGAATCTTTTGCCTGTGTTGTTCAATAAAGACAGAAGGAATGAACATCTAAAAGCTAAAGGATTTTTAGACTTTCAGTAATTTCAATATTTCTGGAAATAAGAAGGTAGACATCTGCTAAAAAGTAAATTGTAACTTCCATCTCAGCTGTATTAGTAATGGCACGTTCCACAAAACCACTAAAACAAAAAAATCACTCTTTTCTTCCTATTAGAAAATTTGGTTGGAATGCATCTCTGTAGGTCACCTCATCCAATCTCATGCTTGAAGCAGGATTATTTCCAACACTATATCCGATCAGCCATGATTTTATCTAGTCAAATCTTAAAAATCTAAAAGGGTAGATATTTCACAACCCTTTAAAGCAATCTGCTCCTGCACTGCTTCACCTACCTGGTGTCTTTTTCCTTCTCAAATTGAAATCAGAATATCCAAAGCCAACGTTGCGGCATTGATCCTTCTCTTCTGAGAATAATTTGGTGTCACCATTTTTGCTACTAAGTACTTACAAAGTGGTCTTAGATTGCTCCTTAATGTCTTCTTCACAACATTATACAGTCCCCATTCCCCTCAACATCCCTCTAACATCCATGTGGTTTAGGACTCTGAGAAGCTGATGGAACCTCCCATACTTTTCCAGATTCCTTTTGAAGTCAAAAGATAGGAATTGGCCAGTCTTTTCAAAAATAACTTATCTTTTTCTGCTGGCCATGTTTCTCCCAGTATAGTCTCATATGCTGATTACCTGACTGGAAACGAGAGTGCACTCCTGGGACCATGTTCAGCCTGGCATCTGCTGTAACTCCCTGGACATTTTCCATGAAGCTGCAGTTCAGATGTTTGTTTCACGGCCCATACAAGTGTGGGCAGCTGTTCCACCTGAGGTGCAGACTTCTGCTTACTGAACTTTATGAGGCTTCTCCAGGCCAAATCCTTGAGTATATTCAGATCCTTCTGGAATATAGCCCTGCCATTTGTCATGTTAACCACTCCCCCTTAATTTATTATCCTCTGCAAATTTGCTGAGGGTGCACTCTGTGCCATGATCTAGGTCATTGATGAAGACATTCAGTGACGCCCAAGGTATTCTGAGCTACTGTGCTCATCACTGACCTCTTGACAGATGTCAAGTGATGATCATTACCCTTTGAGCCTACTGGTTCAGTCAGTTCCCAACCCAGTCTCTTCTTTTAGTCCACTCTTCCTCAGCTTTCATACAAGAGTGCTGTGTGAGACTGTGACAAAAGCCTTACCAAAGTCTGCCATTGCATGCAAACAAGCATAGCCATGCTGGGAGAAGGTTTATGAGACAGGTGACAGCATATAATCCAGGAGATAGACAAAAGGCTCTCTAGAAGGTTTCCAAATCTTTACAAATGATATCTTCATTTCACCTATGGATTAGTTGTACGTGTTTATCCAATGCTTCCTCATGTTTGGATGAGAAGCTGCGGGAGGAGTTTTAAAGGGTGCTCCCCGTGTTACAGCTTCTCCTGCCCACAGAAGAGGTATGAGAAATACCTTTGCAGCCACTCCCCAAGGGAACTAGTGGAGAAGAGGAATCACCACGTGCACCACAGCAGATCACAGATGCACAGCTGTGGGAGTCATGGCACGGCTCAGGTATGTCTGTGGAGTCAGCTGTGTTTTCACCCAGCAAAGAGGCGTTCCTGCTCTAGGCAGCACCTGTACCGTGGTGCTGGTTGGTACAGGGCAGCCATTGCTCCCTCCTTGCCCACACAGCTGGTCCCTTCATCAGGAAAGGTGACCAGGCTGCACAAACACTCAATTTGCTTTTGATACATCTGTGCTGAATGTTCCAACTACCTTCTGGTCCCTTTAAATGTCTGGCAAAGATGATGTTGAGTACTTCAGGTTTTTTTATATTGCCTGTCATTACATTGTCTCCCTCTCCACCCCCAATCAGTTTTTCCCTTCATCAAATTCTACCTTCATTTTTGAAACTAGCACACCTGCAGAATCACTTTTTGTTATACTTTATGATTTTTTCAAGTCTTAGCTCAAATCAATCAGGTCTCTGATTTTGTCATTAAGCAGTCCAACAAGGCTTGTCTGCATCTTGCATCTTAGGTCATCAGAAAGCTCTTTGCTCAGCCAAGAAGGCCTTCTACTGAATCCCTCTCCTTCCTGCTCAACAGGATGATTCATTCCTGAATTCTCAGTAAGTTTTATTTAGAAATCATCCATCTTTCATGGCTGCTGTGTCTCTGTGGCAGCATCCCAAGAGATTTTGCTTAGCAATTCTCCAAAAAGGCTGAAGTCTGCTCTTCCAAAGTCTACAGTCATAATTTGCTGACTGCCTTTCCAGACTTCCCTTGAATCATGAACTGAACCAACTTGTGGTCACTCTGATCCCAGCTGTAATTTATCTTAATGTTGGCCACTAGTTCTTCCTTTTTTGTAAGCAGCAGGTCAAGCAGAGAATTATTCCTATTTCTTCCCTCTAGCAGCATTAGGAAATAGTGAGCAACACAATCAAGGAATCTCCTGTTTTGCCTGCACAACACTTTAATCCTACTAGAAACTAAAACAAATAAGGACTTACTTGGAGAATGATGATGACTGTATTGATACATTTACTTGTAAAATGTAAAAGATGAATTGAATTTTTTTTCAGATGTAGATTCCATATCAGAACAAAAAATACAAGTTTTCGTCAATAGAAACACTTCTTTTTGTTGGGAAAAATACAAATATTTAGGTAAAAAAAATTAGAACTGGAACAACAACAAAAAAAAAACAGAGAAGAAAGTGGACAAATTGACTGTTCAACCACTTAAACTTTGTCAGTAGCTTCCTTATATCAAGCAAGTAAAAAGAAAGCCTATCATCAGCCTCACTCAAATCACTTGTAGAAAGAATTACAAAATTGCAAAAGCTTCTTATAGTAACGTTACTTTTCCAAATATTTTTAGCTGGCACAAATGAAAATCTACCAGAAGTGTTGCCACATTATGACTGCATGGGTAATAAATTTCTTTATGTGATCACCATGTTAATTAGCCCTGAAAAACTATTATAGCAAGAACAAGAAATATTTTTAATGGATAGCACTGCAGTAGTTGGTAATCATCTTAATTATAAAAAATTATGTGAGGAAACCTAATTATAAATGCTGCAATCAAGGCATCTATAGGTTTCACTAAAATTATCACTGTGATAATTAACCTCCCAAAAGATTTTAAGTCCTTCTGAACTGGTCAGCAACAAAGACTTTCCAAATACGTTCTTATTTTAATGGCAGGCTCATCAGTAAATCCTATGGCATTGCACTGAAAGAGTGCATTGACTCTTAGTTTACAGCTGTTGAAAATCACTGTTGGAATTAACTGGAGCATTTTCAATAGTCCCATTTGAATCAACAGGCAATAATTAGCTACATGGACATTAGAAAAAAAAAAAAAGAATACAGGCTCAGCATCGTTCAAGGGTTAAATAGTTTGGTTTTGAAGGTCAGAGCTTCTTAGTTGTTGTAGTCAGAGGAGAAACCTGATCTCGTACCACTTGTTTGGGTGTCTCTCAGATAATGCTGTATGATGTATGGCCAGCGAGAAAATGCAATGGCAAGAAGTGCCATTTTTCTTATAACTACATTCATCAGTGAAATTCAGTGAAATTTTATCTTTGTGCTTTTGTACCCTGTGTATCAGTGCAGCATATTATTATCACTAATATAATTAAGTCCTTAATAGCCCTCTCCTTTTCAATAGGTTGAAGTAAATACTTGTTTAGAACTATGAGATTTTAATCTGATTTGCTCTGTTGCCTTCAGAATCTGCTCCTATTACTCTACACCTTTATTTCTGCCTTCCACAGAAGGTCATGCTTGTAGAGTCACCCTCTCCTGTCAATAGTGCCAATGTCACAGAAGATTTCAGATTTCATAACTTTCAATAGACAACACACTAATTTAGGAATCTAGATTGGAAGAACACAGGAGAGGAGTATTCCACAGAATACACACAACATCTCTGGGTATTCATTATTTTCTGCAAAAAATACAAAATGGATATTGGTGTGAACACCTCAGTCAACAACCGAACTGTGTCAATGTTCAGCTTTACTGTCAGAAGCTAAACCAGCAAAATTAACTTGTTTTAAAACAAACTAAAAATATCAGGATAGGAATACATTTTTCTTCCTAAAAAGATCAAAAAGACATGCTAATTAACTACAACATATATCCTGCATGGCTCTTTTAGCAGTATGCTTTCAACTGCATACCTATTTAATGGGCTAGGACTGTCATTGCCTTCTCTTCTATGAATATTTTTAATTTTTTTTTTTTTGGTAGAAGTAATTGGAAAGTTAAATTCAGCTACATGGAAAACAAAGAAACACAGGACTGTCTAAAGACGCTTCATTACCTTACAGGTCTTCTAACTCTTTAAATGGTCTTTTAATTCTCAGGACAGCTTTTGTCCTGAAACCAGGACATAGGCTTACTTCTTTTTAACTTTCTCTAACTTCTTGGTCTCCTTTTCTATTATCTGCTTTTAAGGTTGCATTTTTTTGCTGTTTTCAAACTTTGCCAACTCTTTCTCAGTAATAATGGTGCTGACATCTCAATACGGAATGAGAGAATTCAGTACTACAAGGTTATTGACAAAGCCTTCATCCCTGTAACCCAGATACTCTATTGGTGTTCTTCCCATACATAGGCATTTTAGAAATTATGAGGTCAGTACCAGCCTAGGTGCACAACTTACTGAAATCATTGTTTTAACTATTAATTAAAAAATGTAATTTCTTGGAACCCTTTGGAGAATATTCATCCTAATTGAATGTCTCATAAGTTGAAGGAAAGCAATGTCAGTTTTGCATCCTCAATCAAAACAAAGGAGAAACTCTTTTAGCCAAGACGGGGAAGCAAGATGTAGTTTCCATATATTTATGTCCTGACTAATCACTGTATCATGATTTAGTTACTCTGAATCTGTCTGATCCAACAAGTTAAGCAGCTTGAGATTGCAATCATATGCAACAAGAAACATGAAATGCAAATCAGCAAGTTTTGAAGTTGATGAATACATAAGTGGGTGAGATTCTTGGGCTTGAGATACACGGAAGGTCAGGTTAGATGATTGGAACAGCCCCCTCCCAGCTTTAAACACAACAAACTTATAAATACTGAATCACAGAAAAAAAAAACTATTTCTAATTTTCTGTGGCACTAGACATTATAATGAGGGCTTACTGTACAACCTAAAAACTATTGTCTTCTAATGGATGGTGGTGCTCTTCAAAAAAAAAATAAATGCACACTATCTCATCAGTGACATTCAGTGTTGACCTAATGCAAGACATAAAAAAGCCCTCCCAGCATTTTCCTATGTGTCTTTTTCACCTGGAAATTGACTACACAGATAAAATTCTGCTACCCTGCTTCCATACCGTGGTCTCAATCCTTTTGGCATTATTAAAATAAAAAGGATTAGAAACAATTTCCAGGGTCATTTTGCTGATAAACACATCAAAGAACCCATTTTAAAAAGGTATCCAGTGCCACTGCATAAACAGTTTCCTTTTAACCTCCATGGTCTCACAGAAAGCTGTTGCATATTATGATTGCTCTAACGCTTAAGAAACTTTTTCCAGTTTTCCTCTTATATTTATTCACAGCCAGTTTGTACTTCTTTTTTCTTTTCCCATAGTGTTTACTCTCTGTGAAATTTATCCTTCAATGCGTGTACACAGAGCAATTACAGGCTATTTCAGCCTTGCTTTTGCTAAACTAAACAAGCTGGACCTTTCAGAGTGTACTGCCAGGGGGAAGTACAAATGCGTCACACCCCCCATGCACGCAGTGAGCCAAAGGAGTCACTGATCCCAAGATCTCCTGCTTGTGCTAGTAAGGAACTATCACAGCTAATACACCTGTTAGGAAGTAGTAGTGTGGCTCTAGTGCAGCCATGCTGTGTAGGAACTAATGCAGGATTGTACCCAGACAACATGGACCTTAGGTCAGCATTCATTCATGTGATCTTTCTCCTAGCTGTTTTCATACCTGTATCAATTTCAATTCATCTTCCCTTGAACATGGGTGAAAAGAACTCTACGCTGTATTCTACTGGGGGTGCACCGAGTGCTTTACCTATGTCCTTTGCAATAGTCATGAAAGGTAACAATTAAAGAGAAGCTTCTGACCTGGTGTAGTCGTCCTCCACAAGCATGTGCTTTGGAATGGGTGAGTATCTTCCTGGTGAGATGGGGGCCAGGGATGCCTTGTACTCTAAAGTGCCATTGTTTCCAGAAGAGAGTATATGATTTTCCATCGGTGGAGAATAAGCTAATGGTAAGAACAAGCATTTCTAGTTAGCCACTTTCATGTTTGATTAGATATCACAAGAGCACCAAGAACTACCAAGAATGTGCTCATTGCTGTAAATAACATCAAACCAGACAGTCCTTTACCAAGAGAGCTTAAAATGTAACAAGAAAGAATGAAAAACTGGAGTTTTCCTGAAAGGTTGATAACAATGATCACAGAATCACAGAATCACCTAGGTTGGAAGGGACTTTTTAAGATCATCTAGTCCAACCAATGAAAAAGAAACAAAAAAAAAACCCAACAACCCCACACCCCCCTCCCCAAACCACACACCACACCCAAAACAACACCAACCGAACACTAATCCATATCCCCAAGCACCATGTCAACTCATCTCTTGAATACCTCCAGGGATGGTGCCTTAATCACCTCCCTGGGCAGCCCATTCCAATGCCTGACAACCCTTTCAGTAAAGAAATATTTCCTAATATCTAACCTGA
>JAOTQQ010000001.1:204346147-204356635 GCA_026546715.1 Gallinago undulata | reverse complement strand
AAGCCATTACCCCTTGTCCTATCATCTGTGACCTGGGAGAAGAGACTGACCCCCGCCTCTCTACAGCCTCCTTTCAGATAGTTGTAGAGAGCGATGAGTCTCCCGTCAGTCTCCTCTTCCCCAGATTGAACAACCTTTCTCTGGACCCGCTCCAGCACCTCAAAGTCTTTCTTGTGGAAGGGGCCATTATGACAATAATAATAATAATAATAATAATAATAATAATAATAATAATAATAATAATACTGTTTCATTTGCAGGGATAGACTCTTTAGAGGGAATCTGAGAAAGAAAGGGTAGTTTGGGAGACAGGAAATGTTTTCTTCAATTAGATTTGAAGAATTACATTTCTTTGAGGAAGGAAATGTAAATAGAAGAGAATGAGATTAAAAGCACACTCCTCTTTTTGGCTCCAATATATAGCAATAGGAGTAATACAGTAAGAGCTCAGTGCAGGATACGAACAGGAATTTTATGCACGGCAAGAATTATGCAAGGTGAAGATTTAAAGCTGTGATCTACTGAAGGTGCCAAAATTCCCAATGTAATTGAAATTTCAGTACCAACATAGATGGTGCTTAGATGACAGTAAATCGATATATTTAAAATAGAAAACAGGTACAAAACTTTCACATATTAATGATTAATACTGGAACTTACAGAACTTTGCTGTCCGATTCTGTATTGCTCTGTGGTTTTTGTTGTTTGCTTGCTTTTTGCTATTCTGAAGTTACTGGGAATATTTACGACTGGAGAGATGTAATAATAGTTGTATTCAAATCTCTAATTTATGTAATTAGAAAAGGAAATGATAAATAGGAAAAACAATGATGCATGCTTCTGCAATTGAGTTATGATTAACTTTCTCATGAGAAGAAGACAGCTAAACTCTCTAGTATGTTTCCATCTTTCATTCAGATGCTGAGGTACAGAATGTTTCAAAGCAAAATACCTCTACAGGGAAAGGCCATTACCCGTTCAGAAATACTCCGAACGTGGGGGTATAATGAAAGGTTCTCTGAGGATAAATGAATCTGTATGCTCCAACAGCCTGGGATGGACTACTGCAAATCTTTTCAACCTTTACTCTCCCTCTGGAATTACGTCTGTCTTCTCATATGCTGCTGATCTATAACCGGACATAATAAAACACACTGTTTTAGAACTCCCAATCTATTATTTTGGAAAGTAAGATAAAGCAGGAGACTGGATAGGAACATTTAACATTATTACTTCTTGGGCTTTGCTAAGATCCAAACCAGACTGCTATGTGATTGCCATCTGTTACAACATTTGCTAAGTAAATAGGTATCCTCAGCACAGTTGAGAAGACCACCTGACATGCATGTTACAAAACCTTCCCTTCTATTTTTATGGAGCAGCCTGAATAAGGAGGATTATGGATATCTAGCTTTTCCTTCAAGTTTTCAGTCCATAGTAGCAACACTATACAAAAGTGCAGAAAAATTTAAACCTCTGGCATTTACTGGGAAAATCGGCCTTTCCGAGCCCTTGGTTGGCCTTAAATGACCCTAGGATTATTGGCAGGAGATCAAGATGGGTTTGGATCAGTTGCTGAAGCTCCTGTCAAAAATTAAACTGCCATCCAGTTGTTAGATGGGGGCCTGGTCCTTGTTGGTAGTTGAACCCAAGGCAGACAGTCTTTAATGAACAACTAAACGGAGAAAGGGAGTTTCAGTAACGAATAGTTTAGACCAACAAGGCCCACTGACATAGAGAGCTCCAACTGAAACGTTATGATTGCTGTGAATGAAAATGGAATGGGAAAGTCTGGATACGAACACCAGGAGGACTGGCAGGAGGGACATAAAAATGGCATGTATTGGTAGCACGTAGATTCATCAACAGGTCATCAATACTCAACTCCATGATTAACTTGTAAGGACAGCCTACGCCCAAACTAAAATAAAGACTCAAGCCATTAAGAGGTGATGGCAGGAGATAAAGACTAGATTTGAGCCCAGGACAATCATATAAGGAGACAAAAGAGAAGTGAGTAAATCCTGAAGACACACATGGGTGGGATAGATGGAAGAGACAATAGATCCTAGTTGCTGTCTTTTTCTTAAGGGCACAAAAAGCCCATCAACAAGAAGGTTCTCAACCTAAGAAGGAGGTTTGTATGTATGATAAAGATTCCACAGCCACCCAACCTTGTTCTTGATCATCTCAGGGAGTCTTAGCAATGCACCTGGATGCACCTCTTTCTACCTAAATGCTGGACATAAGCCCAGATTGTTTTGAGTGCATGGATATGACAGCCTGTTTGAAATAAGTTTGTTTTAAAATAAAATCATCTCCCCCTCCTATGAGATCCTGCACTGAGCTTTACCATATTGTTTCAACAACTTCTCCTCCAACAGAGTGTACATTGACTGCAAGAACAAATAAGGCCTTGGTTCCCAGTGAGAAAATAGCACATGAACATTTATAAAATTAATGGACGAACTGAGAATAACACAAAAGAGAACAATAATTTAGGGACTGCACAAATACAGAAAATAGGTAAATTTGTGTAAGTAGAGCAGTGATTTTTACATTCCAAGCAGATTTTTTTTTAAACTATCACATACATTTTTCTCAGGCTTTTTACTAAGTTTGTAGAAGATTATTTTGCTACTTGTTCCACTTTTTCAGTGGACAGCGGACACCAGTCTACAAAGTTAATAATATTTCAAAATATATTTGCATATAATTATCACTGTAATTGTCACAAGAGTTACAATTCAGTCTAATCATCTGGACAACGGCTAATTGGAATCAGCACAGCAGTACATCAGCCACATTACTTTTGCTGCAAAAGTACTTTAGCAGAGTCATATTATTTGTAATACTTCATGAGTATAGCATGCTTAAGTGGCAATAAACATTTCTTTGTTGTAGCCTTTCAAGCTGTTTCATAAACTTTAATGGGGTACTTTGGGCAAGCTGTGAAAAAAACATAATAATCTAACAAACATATCTCCTGCAAAATGAGTTTGCAAAAATCACTTACAGTGAGTAATATCTGGTGGGCCATAAGGATCGGTCATGTAAATGGTGGTGGGCTTTCCAACCTTCAGGTACACTACATCTGATGTGTTCTTCAGTATCGCTACTGCCTCTTCATGGGTAACTTCTTCTAAACTGTAATTATTTACCTTAAGGGAGAAATCAGACAGGTGAATTGGGATGCAGAAATAGACACAAAAATGACACAGTCACAGTAGTGGGAAAAAATGCTGTAGCCCTGAAGATTACTGAAGCAGTATTACAGCAAGGTAGAGAATACAGTTTTCTCAGCACATGCATAATCAAAGACTGACGTAGCAGTATTAATAATATCACAGAATTGTAATAGGTTGAGATGGCGTTTGGTCAGTAGAAAAGTCCTTTGTGATACTGTCACCAGTATCATCAGAACATAAAACTATACTTAATAATAATTTAATAACTTAACACCACTTCATTTATAGAAACCACCTATGTTGTTTGATCTATCAAGATGAACTGTCCAAGTTCACCTCTCTGCGTGCATGGCTAGGACCTTAGAAATATTTAACAACCCTAAATCTTTCCATCCCTGACATTCAATGACATTGAGCATTGAAATAATAAGAGGTACAGAGTGATATACAGAATAAGGGGCTACCAATGAGGTGCTGAAAATAAAAAAAGGCAGTTACGGATGACACAAAAGGGATATTCAATGTGACAACTTGTTGGTTTTCTGGAGGCACAGGAAAGAGAATTGAAAAAATAAGAGAAAGTAGTACTAGTTTTGTGCTTTTTCAGAAAAGAAAAATACTTAACCAGAGCAAGAATAAGATGTAAGGACTACGGGTTAAATAGGGAAGGAAACAGTGGCAATAAACATTGTGTATTTATACTTTACTCCCAGAAAAAGATTTTTAAAAAGTGTTGGAAGTGGTCTATTGCAGAGGCATATAAAATTTATTCACATATAAATCCATTATATGCACATAATGTCAATTATAGGTTGTCCTCCTATAAACAGAACAGTGAGTAGTCCCTGCTCAAAAAGCATACATTCTGAACAGAGAAATTCTAGGACAGAGGTAAAAAGTAAAGAAGGATATAGATACAGGTTTCAAACATATGGTGTAAGCCAACAGAAATCATAGAATCATGGACTATCTTGAGTTGGCAGCAACCCATAAAGGATCGAGTCCAACTCCTGGCTCCTCACAGGGCTACCTAAAACTAAACCATAAGACTAAGAGTGCCATCCACATGCTCTTGAACTCTGACAGGGTTGGTGCCACAACCACTTCCGTGGGGAGCCTGTTCCAGTGACCTACATTTCATGGTGAATGCTGTATATGAACTATTTTATTGAAATTTAAAGTGCCATCCTCTAACTTCCGCAGTTATTACCAGGATTCCTTGCAAAGCTTATAGAAGGTGGACAAAAAAAAGAACCTCCTCAACTATAGTATAGCACAGAACAGTTGTAAATCACAGAAAAAGATATATGGTTTCTAGGGAATTTAGTATCAGTAAATTATCAGGGACTTGACTGTGACAATAAGCTACTGCCAAAGGGTTTGGTAACTGGAAAGAAATCCAGGAATTATGAATCACTAGAGGACTCTTCATATCCAGATGATTTTATCAACACTAAAAGAATGACTATTATTGGACAGTATTGTAAAATGTAAGAAGTCTCTTTAAATTTTGTTCCTTGTATAATTCTCATACTTGGTTTTAGGGTTAATTGAAAGATGCAATGACAGGCATGTTATGACAATTTGATGTGAAGAGCAATGACACAACCTAACACTCAGAAGAGAGTTGCTGACACTGTGTGCTGTATTTTGACAAATCTCTTTAAATAAAAATCTTGATCCCTATCTTCTATAGATTTCTATTTTTTTTCCTTGTTATGAACTATGTTCCTATGTTATGCAGTAACATACAAATGCACTTTTAATAAATAAATATCTTTTAAATGACTAGGCTGATAGCAAGACGGAGTGATTGAAATTAAGCCTTCCTTGTTTATGTATTTCAAAACTGTCAAATACTGAAGATTCACACTTCTGGAAATGTGACAGCACAGTTATCCTTTACCTTTTCTCTTTCCCACACTGTCTGTCCATTGTATCTATCTTGTTGTGTTTCATCCTAACTGCAAAGTTTTTGAAGTAAAGAAAATCTCACGTAATAACCTCCCACTCTTCTGTTGTTGTAAATAAATGTTTTTAGTCAAAAAAAGGAATGACACAAAATGAAATGTAATACCACTGTCTGGATTTTGACTTTTGGTCTTTTCAGGAACGTATAAAAGCATTGAAGACACAAATTGGCTTGTTGAAATTTTTTTTTCCAAAGCTTTTTTTTCCTGGAAATCTAGCTGATAAAAATCATGGTTAGGACTATTGTACTTCCATCACAACACACTTGTCACAGTTGTGCAGCTGGAGAATAAACAGCGATTTTAGAAACAGAAAATACAGCATGATACATACAAAACTTTGCTATGACAGGTCCTACTTCTTATCTCTCTGACAGTAACTTTTACCAGTGCTGTGTGCAAGTTGTACAAATCTTGAATTTAAGATAAGATTTAAAAAGCAAGCGATTCTAAACTAAGAATTATTGTCTGAGCAGTTATTTACACACTTTAAGATCCTAGAGTTCATTGCAAAGTATATGTACAATGATTTTTCTACCCCCCTAATTTCTGGAATATATATAAGCTTAAGTGCTCAGAATATTGTGGAAAACTGACATATGTAGAGCTGAAACTTGGTAGAACTTGAAAGAAGATAACACATGAGTGAAATCGAGATACAAAGGAGAATTTCAGAGAAAAGATGCTGGAAGGAAATTTGAGAGGAAGAAAGAACCCTTCAAAGTTAGCAGAGTTCTGCTATAAAATGTATTCCAGCAACACACACCAAAATTGCTCTACAAGCTCATCCCAAACACATAGAAAATTAGAGGTTTCTTGTCTCTACAGAGAAGGCTCCTAGAAAGGAAGTTTGCTACTCATTAATTTTGTCCTGGGCCACTCAGTTCTCAGTAAACAAAGAAATAGAAAGACTCCGTGTACATCAAGAGCAAATAAATAAATAAATAAATAAACAAAGATGTTGATTCATTCATTAAAACAGAGATTCTTAGTGGTGCCATAAGGTTTATTTTAAAAGGGAGCTCATGGAGAAGGAGAGAAAACTACCTTTCTTAGTCATCTCCAACATCAATTTAGGATTACAGCATACAAATTATACTCTGCATTTCCCATTTCAGAAGGTAGTACTTGCTTTGAACCTACAATTCCTGTTAATACTAATATATGCATTTATGAATATCCTTCCTACTTTTTCATCATAAAATAATGATTACAAATAAAGACATTGCATGTATTATAGTATACAAAACCAAAAACCTGAGCACATTGAAGAATTACACTGCTCAGCTCCCTGTTATTGCCAGATGACTGTAATATGTAATTTTTTTCATAAAGAGATCCCTGGATAACATTCTTCAAAATATCATACTAGAGATGGTGATTATTAAGAAATATGATGATGTAGTTGGTTTTTATGGTAAGATTTATAGAGAGGAGAATCTCTCAGAATCTCCAAGAGAGACTATTTCTTGAGCTTTTTCTTGTTTCCATAGAACATGCCAATTTTAACAGAATTTTGACTACTAAATGTGGAATTTTCAGTGTTTGTGGCACAGTCAATGCATGATCCCAAAGCTTCATTTCTTGCCATTGAGATGACTTTAGTGGAGCATATGGTTTGAAAAAAATAGACTTGAGTTAGAGGTAAAGAAGGTAAAGAGTGGGAGATGTGCATAAAATAAAAAATCAAAATGTATATGGCCTCCAGTCCTCTGAGACGTTGAAACTTTTATGCAGAAGGGCAAACATCAGAGCTGAGTGGTACCGGTTCTGTACTGCATGCGAATTTTCTGCCTCTAAGAAGCCAAGCTAAATAGCAATGAATTAAGCAGGGGGAAACTCCTAAGGCAAATGCTAAAAAAGAAATTTATCCGAGTGGCCAGTTTAGTCACAAAAGTTGGATGTTTGAGTCACAAAATGCCACAACAGGAGCCAAAGCAGAGGAGTCAGAAGGAAAACAGGCATGGAGCAAGTGGGGCTTTTCTAATGGGAAAAGTTCCATAGGAAAATAATTCAGAAATGCAAACAACACCTCAAGTAAAAAAGAAATAGGTGAAGCTGTTTCTTTAAACAGAAAGTATGCAATACAAAGACATACTGATATTACAGGAAAAGAATAAGAGGAAGAAATAATATAGCAATAAAGAAGGAAATTAAAGATACAAGTCCAATCAAAGAAGCTATTTGAGTGATGGGGGAAATCAGTAAGAAATGTTGCCAAAGAGATATAAAAAGACTGGGGTATTTTTTTTCCTAAATAGCGTAATCAAGGCAATGAAGTGTAAACTTAAGCAAGAATTATCTTATTTGGAAGTTTTCCTAGATTCATATTGGAAAGCAAAGGCCCTCAGCAGTAGCTAGAGTAAAAAGCTTAAAATCCCCAAAATGACTGTAAAAGTGCTCTAAAGAACAACTTCATTCACAACAGCATAAGCTGATAACAGAATAAGAACTCTGGAGGAATGTCTGTCTTATTTAATTTTCTTTCCTTTTTTTTTTTTTTTTTTAAGGGAATTCATCCTTTCCTCTATTGACTTAGGATAAGAAAGATTTTATTCAGTCAGTGAATGAGACAAAGGGGTGATCTTTACCTTGCCAGTGTTAATGTTTGCTTTTGTGTAATATTCTATTTTTCATTCAGAGAGTGGATTTTACCTGAGTGAATCCTGAGTCAACATTTGCCGGTAAACGCTGTGACATGCCAGCTGTAAATCTAGAACACTGATGGCCTTTTTAAAAACTCACCATGATTAAAAATATTTTGAGAAGTGAAAGGTTTTTCAGATCTGAAGACCAAACATTTGTTTTAAAGAACGTAAATCTGTTTGGATTAACTAACTATTTATAATCCCATGGATTGCTGAGTTAGTTGTCCTACTGCTGGACTCTGAATAGAAAGAAACTGGCTATCTTCAGATTACACAGTCTGTTAATCCCTCTGAAATTAGTTTCCTTAGATTATTAAATTATGGGCTAAGTGTTCTAAACCAGATCTGCTCTTTGCAGAGAAATGCAAGAGTTTGTGCTTCACAGACAAATTCAAGGCTGAGCAGTGGGCTTCAGGCTTCGAGCAGTGTGATGCATACAAAGTACAAGTGGCTCTGTACTATATGGTGCCATCAGTTTTCAATCTCAGTTTATGCTGATTTTGTTAAAAAAAAATGGTTTTCATAGAATCATAGAATCATCTAGGTTGGAAGGGACCTTCAAGTCCAACCATCAACGTAACTCTGACAAAAAAAAACATCACTAAACCATGTCCCCCAGCCCCATGTCAACCTGTCTTTTGAACACTGCCAGGGATGGTGCCTCAACCACTTCCCTGGGCATCCCATTCCAATGCTTGACAACCCTTTCAGCGTAAAAATTTTTCCTAATATACAAATTGAACCTCCCCTGGCGCAACTTGAGGCTATTGCCTCTAGTCCTGTTGCCTGTAACTTGGGAGAAGTAGTTTTGAGGCTATTGAAGTGGCATGAGGATGATACAATTGTGAAGGAACAACCATATGACAGTATCATTAGAAGGAATAAATCGGGAAGCTTATTGCTAGGGTACTAACCAAAGAGAGCTCCTAGCAAATCTATGTTTGAACACTAGATAAAGCGTTACAAGGCCAGAATCAGTGACGGTGTAACATCTGGCTCAGAGCCCAGTGCTGTATCACTCAAGGGCAGGGTTGCCATCATGGATGGGCTGGGGGAAGGGCTTGACAAGAAGTTTATGATGTTCAACAGGGAGAAACAGTAAGTCCTTCTTCTGGAACAGATTAACCCCCTTCAGCAGCACAGGTTTGGGCACTGGAAGCCTGGCAGCAGCTCTGTGGAAAAACTCTTGGGTCTCCCATTAGACAGCAAGCTGGTCATGAACCAGTTGTGTGTCTTGGCAGCAAAGAGGTCAACAGCATCCTGGCCTGTATGAGCAGGAGCAGAAACAGGAGAGCCAGGGAAGTATTACTGCACAACAGTTGGTACACATTAGACTGCAGCTAGATACTGTGTTCGGTTTCGGTCTCCCACTGTAGGATAGATAACGAAGCAGAGGAAGTTCAGATGAGCCCTACCAGGATGGTTGGAGTTGGAGCACTTGCCCAGTTCAATGCCTGGGGAGCTTGGCTTGTTCAGACTGGAGAAGAAATGCCTCTGGGGACAACTAACACCTGCCTTCCAGCTGCTTACAGGAAGGTCATCAAGACAGAGGTATGCTTTTCAGGGTGGTAACAGGATGAGTGACAACAGGCATATGTTGAAGTAAGAGAGGGTCAAATAGGTTATAAGGAAAAGCTGTCATGAGCACAGTTAAGCAATGGAATGGGTTTCCCGGAGAAGGTGTGCAAGCTCCATCCTTGGAGATTTTCAAGATTCAGCTGGACAAATTCCTGAGCAACCTGGTCTGACCTTACTGCTGCCCCGGAATTATTGTGTTAGCCTATGGTGCTCTGTATTTCCCTTTGCTCCCCTCCAATGCAAAGAGAAGCAACCAACCCAGCTGAGACACCCAGTGCCTGCCTATTCTCATCACAGGCACTACCACCAGCAGTAGGAGACATTTTTATGGACATTACCAGCAGAATATAGTAAAGGAGTACTTTTCTTCTACCTGTAAGTCTTCAAAGCAGATCTCTACTCTGTTTCTTTCACCTATACACCTAGAGTTCTCAGTTTGAGAACGCTTATACTTCCTCCAGTATTCTTCCTAATGGGCACTTCAGGATTATCCCACAATACAGCATTTTCCTGTAGAAGTGCTCAGGATAATAAGACTTAAGTGCAGGCTCAGTGCCACAGAAACAGAACTGCACAGACATGCCCTTGTATAGATTTCACAATAATCACCAAGTTCAGTATTCACATAATATATCTTCTCAATATTCTTCTGAACACTATTAGCAATCCGTATTCAGTAATGGTAGGGTCACCAAACTGCAAAATGCTCAGATAACACCTAATTATATTATATTTCAATATTACTTTTGATTTTGCATCTTCTCTTTTATCACATCTCAAATTTTAATGCATTTGATTTACATGTTCTTTGGGATCTGAAGGCATTTCACACAAATTTATCAGAAAACAGATACAAAAATGAACCAATCTCTCCAGTAGCTGCTGAGAATTCCAGAAGGATGACAAATTTGGGTAAATTTTATAAAGAAATTGACCCCAGGGGTCAATACTTGGTCCACTCCTGTTCAAAATATTCATCAGTGACCTGGACAAGGGGACAGAGTGTATCCTCAGCAAATTTGCTGACGATACCAAACTGGGAGGGGTGGCTGACACCCTGGAGGGCCGTGCTGCCATCCAGCGAGACCTAGACAGGCTGGAGAG
>JAOTQQ010000001.1:204296837-204346047 GCA_026546715.1 Gallinago undulata | reverse complement strand
TTCAGCAGGGGAGTTGGACTAGATGATCTCTATGGTCCCTTCCAACTCTAAAAATTCAGTGAAATTCAGTGAAATGATGGAAGAAACAAAGATCAAGAAAGGATGCACTACTGGGAAGAAAAAAAAAAAAAAGAATGTGTTCTAATAAAGAATATAATCAATAAAGAATCAGTGAAGCAGAAATAGGACTGTATAGATGACAAGGGTAATATTGTGTTGATACCCTGCCAAAAGAAAGTAATGAATTCTTTCACTCATTTTTCACAAAGGAACATGAAGTAAATGCCATGAACTCAAAGATCCTTCACAAAATAGAAAAAATATTAAAGGTACACAAGGTATGAAGAAATCGGGGTGTCTTGCTGGAGAAAAACAGAAAACATGGCTGTAGTCTGCACAGATTTTAGAAACAGATTTTGATCTCGTAAATTTATCTCCACTTTAATGGTTAAGGTATACAAAGAGTTGACAGGGATTCTTCTTTGCACCAGTGAAAAGCTTGGTCTGGATGTACATGACTACTGGAGAGAAATATTATGATTGGATTTTTTTTTGCCCATTTTACAAGCAATGATAAAAAGAGATGACGTGAAGATCTGGTCCAGGCTGCAAGGAAAGCAGCAGAAAAATGTGACATCAAATGCGCAGAGAATGACCTCTGAGCATTTTCAGAGGTCAGACTCGGGATCATAAACTCACAGAGAAGAAACATCTATATTTGACTGCAGTGAATTGCAGGTTCAAGACTGCGAAGAGAGGTTTCATAGACAAATCCTATAAAAATCTGGAAAGAATGAATTTATACACAGTGGTGTATAAAATAATTATTTTTCTATTCAAATTCATCCTGATTAAATTACAGTGGAGATGGTGAATGCAGGATTTTTGCATCTTTTTTTTTTTTGTATATATTATTTTTACCTCAAGTGATTTGGAAGAAATTAATACTAATGTAGTAAGAATTTACAGAAGACACAGAAACTGTGAGGAATTCTCATAATGAAAAAACCCAACAGCTGAACACAAGCAGATTTGCTACAAGATGCAAAATAACAAAATAAGCTGCAACTTTGGCAAATATAAATATACATTTCTATAGAAAAATGAGCCTGAACTGTGCTGAGAACCTGCAAAGACAAAATGCCAAAGATATTGTAAGTTTGTTTCATTTTGCTTTGATTTTGAGAAGACCATTTGATCCTTAAGCTGTTTTATCTATAAGCTTGGGTTGATTTAAAATGTCAAACATCCACCAACCCAGCAACCAAGTGCCTTTCTGTTTAATACCCTGTATAAAATGAATGGCCACCTTCATATCTGACTGGAACACAGTGTCCCTAGCCAAATAAAGAAAACTTCAATTAGACACAGTTTTGCAGGCACCAGAAAAAAAAGGTCATGGCAATTTTTCACTGCTTAGATACCCCATCAGAAAACAGAGCTACCACAGTACATTTTTTTCATGGCACTCATTCAAAAATATTTCTCTACCTGCTGAAATCTATGCAAATGCGTTGACATGAATACAACTTGACATAGATTAACTTCTGCTGATTCACCAGGGTCAGGATTTCCTGCTTAACAAAGAATTAAGCAAACTCTGTGAGTGGGAAAGAATGATCTACAGGGAACAATGTGCCAGCACTGCAGATATCAGGAAGAATTTCCTGAAGTGAGATCCATCAGAAGAATAAGCACACTTCCTCAAGGAAATCTCAGAAATATACATATACAATGACAAAAATGAAGATGACAGAAAAGTAACTCATAATTATTATAGAAGTTGTAATGGTTACCTCTAAATTAAATGTATGGTGAATGAAAGTCTCTATATGAAACAATTTTCAGCCAAAGAAACTGTGATTTAAATTTGTCATACTTACCATAAGAAGTCTATCTCCAACCTGCAACCTCCCATCTTTTTGCGCAGCTCCTCCATCGATAATCTTGGTGACATAGATGCTGTTGTCCCCAGGGATGTGTTGGTTTCCCACCCCTCCTGCGATACTGAAACCCAGACCTGGAGAAGATACAGAAAACAAAACATTAGTAATACAATATATAGTATTAAAGAGGACACAGGTAGCATGTATTTAATTTACTGTACAATTATAGTATTTTTGTATTCTTTACAGAAATATAAATAACATAAGAGATATTTGTGGGGTCAATACTCTTTCACTTTTCCTGGACTGTCAGGGACACAAATAAATTAAAGAAATTCTGTCACATACAATTATAGGAAGGTAGAGACAAAAAGAATCAAATCAGTGATGATTCTATACCCATGGCTTGTCCTCACCAGGGGCCAGTGAAGCCTACATCAAGAAGTTATGGCACATCTTGCCATGACTAGTAATAAAACACTGAAGCTTGGAGTATATTTTGTTAAATATTGGTATTAAATACATCCCAGTCTATCAGAACAAAACAAAAAGCATCCTGATTGTCTGCACAGTTTGAAAAATCCTTGGAGAGGTGCACCGCAGATTTTGCAAGTTTCTCTAGTACCACAAGAAAGGATCTATGAAAGTGATGGAAAACAGCACAGATATTTGGATTTAATTGTGCTTCACATATTTTTCTAGGACACAAATATCTTTGGCTATGGATACACAAAATAGGAAAGCAATAGTCCTCTGTATACATACATTCTGTTCAGTGATTTATGAAATTCCTTGATAAACACCCAAAGAGCCAAACTGTGGAACAATGTCAGTAATACATGCTGATATGATTCAGGAAAACAACAGCAAAATAAAAAGTTGTTTGGGGAAGAAAAAAAAAGGCAACTTTACCCTTTTCCTACTGTGCCTATCCTCCGACACATTGCATCAACAGACAAATCACTGCTTTCATTTATAATAACATTTTTATCTCTCAATCAAAGAAATGACAGAAACTACTGTGTTTTATTTCCACAGTAATCTACTTCACACAGCTAATTTGTCGTAGATGATGTAGCTAATAGTAACTTCCAGCGGAACAAATAAGCTGTTACTGATAATAACCTGTTTAGATTATTGCTTCAGCTATGCATTTCTCTTTCAGCTGTACAGAAAAAAACAGTTATATCTATTTAGAGAATAATCACTAGTTTTATCTATGAAGTCTATGCTGTTCAGTTGTTCTTAAAACAAACATGTTAGTAATAGCTTCAGCCTGGGCAATAAAACGCACAGTAAAAAATGACTTGCCTGGAATGTGGTATTTTATCGCAAACTCACCAGCCTGACTATTTGTGCAATAAAACTTAAGGGAGGGTATATTTAATACACACAGGCCTTTTTAGTAGCTGTATGAGTACAGAGGGAAGTTTTTTCAAGTGAATTAAATATTTTTGAATTTTTTTTCTCACATTATTTTCATTTGATCATTATTTAGCTTAACAAATATGTGAGGTCAGATAACGTAATGGAATACTTAATGGATTGTGCCAAAACAGTAAATTATTTAAAAGAAACCTCTGAATTTATAACTCAATATGAAATATTACTTAATTAATTAAGATGACTGTTAACAATACACACGAAGTTAATTCAGAAGTATGGGATAATTACAATAAAGCTTTACTTAATCTCCAGCTAAAGCTGGTGTTCACTGTTACTATTGATGTACTACTGCCAGGACAAGTGCAAGGATTATGATTTCTTCAGCACTCAGGAATTTGTTCATTACCCTGAGACTACTAAATAAGAAGCAAAAAGTTATTCTAAAAAAACATCAAGAATGGAAATTTTCCTTAAGACATTGGTTGTGGACAAGGAACAATGATTGAATAATGTTCCCTGGTGACATAATTATCATCCTTTTGACCCCAGAGACACCTGCATATGCTTCTAGCAGTAAAGTGAAGATCTGAGAGTATTCCAGAATGATGATGAGAGCAAATGAGTGGGTCAGACTGCAGCCGGAGAGCATTCTTCAGCTCCACTGCTCACCTAGGGCTTGACCTTGGAAAGATTAGGTTAGGGCATGCTTCAATCCTCTTCTTTCCCCTTTATTAACACTTGTAAAGGGCCAGGCCATTTCCGGCTGTACAGCTGCTCTATATTTTGTGCAAAGGGGTTCCTAATGCAGCCTGGTCATGCAGCAAGATAAGCAAATAGTAGCAAAGATCATCCCCTCCATTTTCTGCAGTGCTGACTGGGCTGCTGGAGTTTGTTTTTCCTTGTGTGGTTGTATCACAATTGGTGTATGATACCACAAAATCAGACTAAACCAGGCTACCCCTACTACAAAAGTGAAGTTTATAATGATGAAAGGAGTACCTTTTTCTACTTCTCTAGTCTACATAAAAGGAAGCTGCTTTACAATGCATGGGTCTACATCATGTTTGGAAGCAGACAACCAGTGGCGAGTATAAAAAGGTGTAAAAGAGCAGCACAAAACAGGGGGCAGTACTGTGGGGAGAAAAGTGGGTGTGGGTGGGAGAGACAATGGAAGAAGACAGAGTTTCCATGGCTTTCTTACTGATAGTGATTTAGTTTCACTGCCTAATCATACTTGCCTGCTTTAAAAGATTTCTTCTTGGGTAGAACAGGGAACGGAACAATGGGCAATTTTATATTACTTAACTGACCTTTCCTAATTGCAAGGGCACTAGCAAGGTATACTACAATAAAACTTTTCAGTAGTATTCATATGGCCAAATGACATCAGAAAACTATGCCAATCATTTTTCTACCTTTGTCATCAATGAAAATTCATTAAGGGCTTTTAAAGTGTGATTCATCTCATCTCAAAGAGACAACTGAAAGAGATGAGATGAATCACACTCTTCGTTTCTGAAAGGCTGGGGGCTGGATGTGGGAAGAGGTGGGTGGGAGGAACAGTGCTATAAAAGTTCACAACCTGAGTTAAAGTCTCACCTCCACTTAGACTGAAGGTTTCTGTTTTAAGACCTCAGAAAGGTTTGTGCATCCATGATGTGGATCGCTCTTATACTAGCTACATCAGGTTAGTCTCATATCAGATTCTTACTTTATTTTAAAAACGAACTTCATTCAAACATTTGGGAACACAGGGAGAAAGATGTGTTTTCTAAACTTGGTGAAGCTACAAAAGGCATAGAACTCATAAGAGAAATATTAGGCTAGAAAGAAATGAAATATGAATCAAAATATGTATGTAAGCATTAGGTATAGAATAAAGATTAGAGAAATTATGTGTATTGACAATACAGAACATTTTCAGCAATAAAACTAAAAATGAGTCATTTCTGTCAAGCCTCGACAGAATGCCTGGACTCTGTTAAGACGCCAGGACAGGTGTCATAGCAGAAGACCCTGTACCATAACAGCAGGATGTTGGCAGCAAGGTTACAGCGTGTGACATATGTCATTCTCTTGCCTGTAAGCCCAACAGGAACGCAGATCATAACAAAAAAAGACTTGTCTACTGAATGAAGAAAACCAGGCAGTGAGCAGCTGCCTTGTCTAAGACTTAGAGACTGAAGGAAGAAATATTTAAGGTAAAGGGCCAGCCCATAAGTGGACTCCTAGAAGATATAAAACATCAGTCCAAAAAAATTAATCTATGGTTGCCAATCAGGAAAATGCCAAGAGATGTGTAAGGGTTTGATGTCCCGTATCCTTTGTGTCACAGGAATGAGCCAGACCACCTCAGCACATGCATCCTGGGGCTTGTGAGGATGTGAGTGAAACAAAGAGTGAATCAAATATATGACAGAGTGACTGAAAGGGGGTAACTTGGAGATTTCATGAATAAATATCACCTTCCTCTCCTGTATGATCTCTCACTGCGTTTTTCCACAATCATTTTCTACAGGTGGGAAACAGCTTTGTTCCAGAACACTGTATGGAATCAGATTTTATAAAACTGTTTCAGGCAACTGGAAAGTACCCATGCAACAACTTGTCTGACTGAGTACCTTCCCTGGCACTGCGAGCCATGTCCTGTGGGACATCACATGTTGACCATGCACCTGTGAGCAAGGTGATGAAGAACCCAAACTGAGGGAGCTCCTGTGTTTCCACAGACCAGTCACTTCTACAACACTCAATTACAAAAAATACATCAGCGTTGTTTTATTGTTGAAATTACATACGTTTATAGAGACAATCTTAATATAGTCTCTTTTTTCCTCTGAAAGGGAGAACAGTTTCATACTGATGAACCTACCAATGAAATTGTCAAACCTGGAGCAATGACATCCAATCCAGGCTTCTAATTAATGAAATTCCACTTGGAGGAGGGAAAGGAACATGGGTAATATAAAATGCTTTGACTGATATAATTTGATTGACTTGTTTTGACAGGTACCACAGTTATATGTAGTGCTATATGAATAAACAAGCTGAAACAAGGTTAATTATAAACAGTGGAGCAGCAGGGGAATATCTCCCCCTGCCCCTTTGCTCAAGCCTCTAGTTGCCAATTTTAGTTTTCCTGGAGGAGAGATATAGCGCATATTTAAAAGTAGCACCCCATAAATGTGGAATTTTAATTTTCTTATTAGAGCTGTGACTTATGATTACTGTTTGTTATTGACGGCAGAGACCTTATTATTTGTTACGCAAAAATGAAAGATATTACAAAACAAAAAATATGTTTCACAATAATTAAAAATGCTACAAGGAGGAACTGATCTTCCTTTACAGAACTTTCTGTTTATTTTTCATTCCATTGTAGTGGTTTAACCCCAGCCAGCAACTAGGACCATGCAGCTGCCTTCTCACTTCTCCCCTCCAGCGGGATGGGGAGAAGAATCAGAAAAATAAGGAAACCTCATGGGTTGAGGTAAGGACAGCTTAATAAGTAAAGCAAAAGACTCACACACAAGCAAAACAACCGACCCTTTGGTCAGTTAGGGTCAGCTGCTGTGTCCCCTCCCAACTCCTTTTGTACCCCCAACCTACTCACTGCCAGGGAAGTATAAGAAGAAAAGGTTTTGAGTGGTCAGCAACAACTACACCCCCAGTGTGCTATCAATACTATTCCCATCCCAAATCCAAAACAGAGCACTGTACTAGCTGCCAGCAAGAAAGTCAACTCCATCCCAGCCAAAACCATGAC
This sequence comes from Gallinago undulata, assembly GCA_026546715.1. Taxonomy (NCBI): domain Eukaryota; kingdom Metazoa; phylum Chordata; class Aves; order Charadriiformes; family Scolopacidae; genus Gallinago; species Gallinago undulata. The sequence goes on along the minus strand of JAOTQQ010000001.1, from coordinate 204,339,009 downwards.
ACCCATGAATAAAATCCTGAGAAACTACTATTCCCAAATGCAGGAAATGTCACTTTATCTATCTCCATGTTGTAGAGGCAGATTCAAATATCAATTTATTTGAGTGAGTTCTTATAACGATTCCTATTCCTGACTTATGTGACAGCTTATGCCAGAAGGACTTACATGAATAAAATTTGACTACATTTTTTTCTGTGGAGGAAAATGTCAATCTAAAGTACGATTCATAAAAAGTAAAGTATGATTCATAAAAATTTAACTAATATTCATAACAGACTTAAAAGCTGCCTACTTTCATTGCCATCATTAATTCCGATTTCAGACGCTGTTCATAGAGCTCTTTTTGTAACCAACAAATTGATAATTTGGGGAGTTCAAAGAAAGCGTACCCTCACTTATGAGCAAGACTGGCAAACTAGTAACAATGGATGAGGAGAAGGTTCACGTACGCAACTTTTTTGCCTCAGTCTTCACTGACAAGCTCTCTCCCCACACCTCTTGAGTGGATGGACCGCAAGACAGGCACTGGGGGAGCAAAAACCCTCACACTGTAAGAGAAGATCAGGTTTGTGACCACCTGAGGAATTTGAACATACAGAAGCCTATGGGACCTGATGAGATGAATCCCAGAGTCCTGTGGGAATTGGCTGATGTAGTTGCCAAGCCAGTCTCCACAGTATTTGAAAAGTCATAGTAGTCAGGTGAAGTCCCCAGGGACTGGAAAAAGAGAAACATGGTACCAATTTTTAAAAACAGTAGAAAGGAACTGAGAACTCCTGACCTGTCAGTCTCCCCCCTGTGCCTGGGGAGATCATGGAACAGATCCTCCTTCAAGCTGTGCTAAGGCCATGGAGGACAAGGAGTTGATTTGAGGTGGCCAGCACCAAGGGCAAGTCTTGCCTGACCAATGTAACAGCCATCTATGATGGAGTGACTACATCATTGGACAAGGGAAGAACTATGGAAGATCTATGGGTGTCATCCATCTGGACTCCTTTAAGGCCTTTGACATGGTCCCCCACAACATCCTTGTCTCTAAATTGGAGACATGGATTTGATGAGTGGACTGTTCAGTGGATGAGGAATTGGTTGGATGGTTGCATCCAGAGCGTAGTGGTCAATAGCTCAATGTCCAGATGGAGATCAGTGACAACTGGGTTCCCTCAGGGGTCTGAATTGGGACCAGTACTGTTCAATATCTTCGCAAATGACATAGAGAGTGGGATTGAGTGCACCCTCAGCAAGTGTGTGGAAGACATCAAGCTGAGCGGTGCTCAGCCTGAGGGATGGGATGCCATCAAGAAGCACCTGGACATGCTCAAGATGTGGGTCTGTGTGAACCTCATGAGCTTCAACAAGGTCAAGTGCAGAGTTATGCATGTGGGTTAGGGCAATCTCAGGCACAAGTACAGGCTGGGGGATGAAGGGATAGCGAGCAGCCCTGCCAAAGGGTTCTGGTGAATGAAAAGCTGGACATGAGCCAGCAATGTGCACATCCTGGGCTGCATCAAAAGAAGTGTGGCCAGCAGGTCAAGGGAGGGGATTCTGGCCCTCTACTCTGCTCCGGTGAGATACCACCTGGAGTACTGCATCCAGCTCTGGAGCTTCCAGCACAGGAAAGACACAGACCTGTAGGAGCAGTTCCAGAGGAGGCTGCAAAGACGATCAGAGAGCTGAAACACTTCTCCTATGAGGACAAGCTGAGAGAGTTGGGGAAACACAGGTAATTTTAAAATTTGGCTACCACACTGCTACCTACAGCTCCTCATACCTGTTCTAAAACAGCTGTGTGCTGGGATGTCCCAGAAAGCTCCTTGCCTAACACTGCTTGCTCTTCTGCTGGAGATAGGCAATGTGATGCCTTCTATCTTTTCGTTGGATGCAAAGGGTTCATCAACATCATTTGAGACTCACAAAAGTCAGAAACACAAAAGAGTCCATGACATGGAAAAAAGTCTTCTGAATGTTTCAGGGATTTTTTTGCTGAGTTACTCTGCTCTGGTCTCAGAAACAAATTTACACAACTACAACTCTTTTCCAACTGCTTTTTCATTCTTTTGGGTGTCAAAATCAAACATTGCAGTTGAATCTAATACGTTACAACAAGAAAGAAATTAATTTTTCTCAGGACACAGAGTTACACTCCTTGGCTTGAAAAAATATTTACATTCACAGTCAGAGAAGAGACGATGGGAAAGTGAGATTATGATGCAAATGTTAATATACCAGCAAGGCTGTGAGTGCCTGTTTAAAACCAATCGTGCTGTAGGTACAGTAGATAAAGTACTGGTTTTACATTATCATAACAGCAGAGCTAATAATTCTGTAATCTTTAATAAAGCCTTGAAAACACATCTTGTTAAATTACATTGCTATTTGTAGAAATCTGTAAAAACATCTAACATGCAAATGAAAACAATCCCTTCTTTTCCATTCAGTTTTGCAGTTAAATGTTTTTCCAGTTATGAACTTCTTGCCTGCATATATTTATCCCTAAAGATACATTCTCTTCAGATGTAGCTAAGAAAATACACTTAGAACTTTATTAGAAGTTGTGTTTATTCTGTATTTTTACATTTATTCAAATTAATTAGGAATAAATTTCCCAGAAAGCACAGACAATGAGCAGTGGCCTAATTGCACAACATGAATTCTGAAGAATACTTCAAAATTTGCCTTGAAAAGAGAAGGCAGAATTCCAAATTATTCACAATAAGCTGATTTTTAAGCATTACTGAGGCTTCAAGTTCACTGAAAATCATATTAATTCACACTGTCACAATTTTACCAGCAGAAGCCCAAGAAACAGAGAATTATTTCAATTTTGATGTATACTGGCACTTGAAGAATTACAGCAAGGCACATGATACACTGAGTCTAAACATTACATGTTAAACTCAGTCAAATAATGTTTTCTAAAAAGTGAAGATTACTGATGTAAAGCAGATAAATCCAAGATCTGTTGCTGCTTATAATCTGATTTTTTGAAATGTCTCTACTCACATTTCAGTGCCAGGTTTGTATATGCCTACACTGAAGCTGTGTTTGTACGTGGACTTCCTGTTCATGCAGGAAGTTTTTGCACATTAGTGGTGCACCCACAAAGACAAATAGTCCTCAGATCCAGAGTCACTAAAAATGAGAATTTTTGATTAGGGTAGACATCATCTGGCTGGCTGCCTGTGTGATAGGATCATTTACATCTTGCAGGGAATAATGTTAAACACAGCATGGGTGATTATGGCTGAATGAGATATGAGTGGACTGTCAAAGTCTATCTTTTTTTTTTTTTCTCATTCTACTTTTTCTGCATTAGTAACATTTTTCTTAGCAAGAGATTTTTGGGTTTGGGCTATTTTTTATCTCTTCTTCAACTGTGCCCTTTCATTCACTTGTGCAAAAATGAACTGGACTATGCATGATTACAGATGAAGACAACATCCCTGGAAGTGTTCAAGGTCCGGTTGGACAGGGCTTTGAGCAACTTAATCTAGTGGAAGATGTCCCTTTCCCTTACAGAACAGTTGTACTAGATGATCCTTAAAGGTCCCTTCCAACCCAAACCATTCCATAATTCCATGAATCTAAGCACCCATATGTCTTAATTAGCAGCAAAAAGCCAGGTGGGAGGTTGTAGGATGCATTTTTAAGATTGTCATATGCTGGTCTAAAGTCTCACTACTGCCAGAAAATAAAACTCTGCTTTCCTCCATGCCTTTGGCCATACTTTTACACTCCCTGCCTTTTATTAACCATGACAATTTTGTAGTCAAATGGATTGGCAAGCTGAAAATAGCATGAAAATCAAAACAAATTAGTCTGAATCGCAGTCTAGGTGCATATTTGCCAGCATCTACAGAGATGGCAGCAGTAAGAGCCACCATCTGAGGAAGGTGTCGGGTCCATGAGTCCCCTTTGTTGGCAGCACAGTTTTATACAAGGCACTTTATTATGGAATTGGCTCCTATGGAGAGCAGTGCAATGTTATCACTGCTGTTCAACAAACTCAACTTGGGTGGTGTGGCCAAGAAGATGCATGGACAAGAGCAACTAGCTGGAGTGAGTAGGACAGAAATGGCTACTTAGGTTAGCAATGCACCTGAAAAAATATGCCTTTAGAGCATGAGTCCTGCTGGGAAGAAAGGCAACAACAAAAGTGCTCTCCTGAGCTTAAGAGAAAGAATGCGAAGTCAGCAATCATAGGTTTGTAATGCCCCTGAGAGCTAAGTCAAATCGATATTGCTATAGCAGAAGAAGACAGCATAATAATGACGCACATTCAATATTATTTGAATTTTTGCTCTGGTAGTACTATGAACCTTTCCTGATGAGAGAATGAAATATTAAATATTTAACTCACCCTTTCAAGATAAGTGCTGGGCTTGAGAAAGTTGGCCTTAACCATCTTTGGCAGCCTCGTGAGAATGTTTAATTTAGAGAGAAGTTATGCACAAGGGTTGAAAGTGGTGGGAAACCAAGCTATCTCTACTGTCATTTTTTTCTCATAAGACAAGTTTTTAAGGCAATTAGCCTCACTACTGCAAATATGCTCTTGTAGCTGTATTTATTTTAACTGCATCTCCTGGTAAAAATACCATTTTCCCTTAATATGTAACCAATAGTCAACTCTTTAAGGTTTTCACTTCGAGAAGTATCTGGAAATGGAATCATCCTGGCAGAGCTTGATGTCACTGGTGTAAAACTAAGAGAATTCCACTTTCCCTGACTGACTCCTCTCTTCATCAGACTGGTCAGACAAAATTGTGAAGATTTTTTCACTTTTCACCCACTTTCATGCTCATGCTCTTACATTTCACCTGACCCCATTTAATTCCTGGCGGATATCAGACACCTAACTTTTGGACAGACAAGCAGGTGGTTACAGGAATCCACAGTGACTGCACTGGGAAGAATCAAAGAATCTGTTGTTGCTTTTACATTATATATTAACTCAGGTTCAAATGCTGAAATATGGATCACTTTCTATGCACAACATAGACCAGTAGTTTCAGGCATAGGAACCAAATTTTTGCTGACAGTCGATTACAGTTTATCTGTCATTAACAAATAGTACCTACATAATTTTCTGCAAAAATTACTATAATTACTGAGAGCAGCACAAGTTATTTCCTTCCCATAATAATGTAAATGAAAAGCATTTGGTGCTTTAGATGTGCATACAGAGATCCGTTTAAAAGTAGTTATTACTTTTTGATGAGTTGTTAATTTTTCAAAGTCATGCTACTATGTAAAGCTGTGCTTTCCTGCCATTTTTTTTTGGATCAAGATTCATTCTTGAAACCTACAGACTTGACACAGGAGAAAACTATTCTAATTCATGAAAAAATGCTATTTACTTTGTATAACATTAGGTGATATATCCTTAATTGAGTACAACTGGGTCACTGCTTTCTAGGTTGGATAGCTCTTCTAGACAAATATTTAATAATTTATCACCAATAAAATGGAGACAGAGGGAGCAGCCTGTCAGTTTGGGATCTGTTTAACAACCATAAATGTCAAGGAGAGATTCATCAGTTTCTTTTGTTCGTCCTCCATCTGATGAGGGAAATTTAGCATTTATCTTATCACTGTTGCAAAGCTGAACAGAAATACTTTCTTAAAAAGCTCTCTGACAATTATGTTGAAGCTTGAAAATACAAAATTAATTCAAAGTTCATCTTTTAGTCTCTTATCTATTTGCAATCAACCCATAAATAAGCTGTCATCCATTCAGTTACTTCCTTCTTAAAAAATAGAGAGAGAAATCAAGACACAAATTTACAAGTAATTTTGTATTTTTATGTAAGGCGATTTACAGAGCACCAATGTTAAAAGTTTGCAAGTATATAGATGATGCAGAGAACAAAAAGAGATGTTGTTTATTGAACTGAAGAAATATGGTGAAGATGCCCTGAAAATGGATTCATGAGTCACTGCACTTTGCTTTGACTCTTTCTGTCTCCCTGAAACTGTATTTTGGTCCCTTAGTTCAGTTTACTGATGATGCATTCTTGCAATACTCTAAGAAGCAAAGTGCAACAAAAATGTTTTACTTGGCAGTGAGAAGTACCCTACACTTTCACAGAGTAAAATGAGTACAATAAGACACCCATGACTTCCCAGAAATCATGCTAAATAATTGTAAGGGTATTGTATACTCTACTATGTAACTAGAAAGATAATATGAACCCATAATTCAAGACTACATTCACAAATACAGACTTTTTCAGACTGGTTCCAGATCATCATGAAAGATTTTCTAAGAGTTTGTGCTTGAGAGTCTTGAGACTCAGACTATAACATTTAAATATGTTTGTTTCAGATTGGGTTACACAACAGATTTTCTCTGAGTAAAGGTTTCCTTGATATTTTTCATCAAGGCTCCTCATGAGAAACAGTATAAAACAAGATCCTGCTACCAGTCCCTTTAGGGGTTCTATCTAGGAGGGGTATTAATATGACCTTTCCATCAGCTATTTCAATTAATAACAATCCCTGAACTTCCCTGCAATGCCAGAGGTAGGGTGTAGGTCTCAATCTCTGGGAATGAGGTACACCACATTCCTAATGAAAAATGTAACTCTGGGGGAAAGAATAAATGCACTAACATGTTGATTTATTCCCAGGCCACTTCTGGGTCATCCCTTGGAAATTTTAGGCAGCTATTTGGATGAAAAGATTCATCCCAGTGGGACCCACAAATGTAGAACCCAAAGTCTACAAGACTGATTTTAGGTGTAAAGAAATCCAGCTCTGAGTAGAGTGGACTTCGCAGTCCAAAGCAAAGGAGTCTTGACCAGCTTCCAAATACTGAGACATGCTCTGACAACAGTCTTTGGTGAAGAACCAGTCACCCATCTGACCAAACTGTTCCTAAAGAGCACGAACCTGGCTTGAGCAACAGAAAAGTTGGAAAGCCAGAGAAATCCTAGCTGGATGTGAATAAATAAATGAAGATGGAGACTGCAGCTCTTCTGTTCTAGTATTCATTAATATTTTCACATGCCGAGAAGTTTCTTTTCAAAAAATATTTTATCTCTCCTAGCCCCAACTAAAACAAACAAAAAAATGGAAATAAAAAAATACTAAATTTCTTTTGAGGACAAGCAAATGAAATGTGTCTTCTTTATGTTTGCAGGTGCAGGATTTAAATAGCCCTATGCTGACTGTTTGTCTTCTGCAGTGAAATGAGAAAATTTTGTTATGATCACTGAATCTGGGGCTGGAAGTAACTCAATGGATCATTTACTCTGTTTTCACGACCTGAGGGAGAACTGACTATAGTTGCATCATGGCTAACAAATGGCTGCCTGTCACACTTGGATATTTCCCATGCTACAGATCTGGTGACCTGCCTGGTAATCTATCACATCACAAACTTCACTTGTCCTAAATCCAGTCCAAATCTTTTAAATCATATTTTGTCTATTAAATTTTGTTCCACACCCTCCCTAGGGCACACACAGAGCAAACTCACTCTTCAAAGACAGGCTGCAAGGCAAGAAGATTGTTATCAGGTGCCAATAACCCCCTTCTCTAAGTCTTTGGTATTTCAAATAAATGACTTCAGATCACTCATTCTTTCCTTGTAGGACAGGCTTTCTAAATCTCTGATCATTTTTACTGCTTTCCCCTGGAGTCCCTCCTACTGGCCAAAACCCTTCTTGAAGTGAAAAGCTCAAAGCTTTACCTGTGAAGGATGAAAAGAATGCTCATACGTCTTATAACCCATACCTCAATTTATAAATCCCAATATTGTATTTGAATGTTTCATCACAGCATGATGTGTAAAAGACAAGATGCTACAGCTAAAAAAGTTCTAGGTACTCTTCTATGGGATTCTTTTCCGTACATTTTTCTGTTAAGCACTATTTAGTAGATTATTTAATTATTTCAGCTGAAAGCACCTTGCATTTGTCCCTGCTGAATTACACCTTTGTTTTTTTTCAGAACACTTTCAGTGTTAAGCCCTCCCAGCACATGGTGTTGTCTGAGAAAAAGGTGAAAAAAAATTGCAGAAGACAAGTGTGGCATCCTCTGGAAGCCATTAATCTTCAAACTTTTTCTGTATGCTTATAAACAGATATTCTACTTGTTCCAGTATTTTTTCTGGGGTTCTGAAAGCAAACTGATGGCTTTATAGTCCCTTGGCTCCTCTTGTTCACTCCAGTGAAGATGAGTTTTCCGCTTATGCCTCTGAGTTTATTTTTCAATTACCATATATAAAATGTAAAGGTGACTTCATTAAAAACGACACTAAATTATTTGCTGGAACTTTATATGTCCTTATTTCAGGTCTCTCTGTTTGTTGGAGTGGATAGTTTGTCTGTCTGTTAATTTCATAAACAACCAACATATTGTTTTGCATAAGAAACAAAACAAACAAAAAACCCAGAACACAGTTTAGGGAAAAAAACCCTATTATGTCCTTATATGCAAATATCTCTTTCCAAAATAAAAAGGCCAAGAATGCCTTGAGGATATTGTTCTTTTAGCTTATGTAACATATCTTTTATCATATCCCAAAGACTTTTTATATCATTGTATCCTTTTTCACATTTCATTCAGATCTAAAATCTTGTTTTGCAACTGTTTCTTCCTATCAAAGACAATGACTGGACAAAATTATTTCTAAAGCATCCAAGAGAAGGCTACTTATTTGTTTGTATAAATCACTACTCAAGATTCAGAAGATTCATCCCAGGTCATGAACACAGGGCTTTGTGCTCTCGGAATACTTTGGATATACTACCTACTGTTTCTGTTTTCACAGAATGTTCTCTCCACAGACATAATTTCCTTTTTTAAGCTTTCAGAGTTGTCTTTGTCTCAGGCAAAATGAGGCACTAAAGACATAAGCATTAAGCTTTCTCTTTGCCTTTCTCATATAAAGTCCGCCAAAATGTACCCTGGAAGATGTCACAGGAATTTTTTTCATCGACTGAGCACACCAAACGCTTCATGTTGAGGAAAAACTTATTCCCTTGCCATTGTCCCAAGTGGCAGAATTTCTGAATGTAAAAATCTGAAATGAGCCTCTGCAATCAAAGAAAAAGAAGTGAAGCTGTCTCACAAATCACATGGCTTTCCTGCTCACTCGACAGAAGTGTTGAAGAACGGTTGTCTGTCTGTCAGGGAGCACAAGTCTTTGGCACAACAAGACTATACTTTGCTTCTGCAAGAAGCTTGATCTCACTGATCTCACTGCGTCCGCAATGTGGAACCTCTGCTACATGTCAAAATCAGCTGCCCTTTGCCCACATCACATGAGGTACCAGAATGTTTGTGTGTGCACTGGCGTCCCAGTCCCTGGACTTCTTAGTCTCATATCTTAAGATGGCACAATTGGAAAGCATGGTCATCTGCACAGACTGTTTCATGGCAAATGGCAAATGATCTTCTTCCATCTAAACTCTACAAGAAAGGCTGCCATTCATAGGAAGATGAATATAATATTTAAAGAAACAACAACATAAAAAACCCGCCCTAACTGATGAAGAAAAAGCAGTTTTCCAAAGCTTTTGTACAAATTATCTAAAATAAAAAATATTAAATTAGAGCTACAATACTATAGGGAAATTTCTTTTTTGCCAAATGCTGAGATCTGGCCATCACTTTTGAGCTAAGCAATCTAAAAAGAACCCAAGTTGCATTCTCTCATTTGTTTTCATTAAGGCTAACTGCAATTTTAGTCAAACTTTAACATACTAAAAGCAGAATGAGGATAACAGACCTGCGGAAAGGACTAGAATATAGTATTGGAAATAGATGAATAACTATTTACAATTAATCAGTTTGGTGTCTGGCTTCTGACTAAGGCAGCTATTCCCTTCAGATGTTCAGAGACGCTTTAATGCAACTTCTTCCTTTTTTCAACTAGTGGAAACCAAATCATATTGAAAATCCAGAAATTTTTTTTTAAATAGGCTTCAGAATGATATTTTTTTTACCATATTGCTTGAATCTTTAAGCTTCACCCAGCTTTGTCACTCCACCATGATCAGAATCTCTAATGCCTTTCTCAGAAGACTTAAAATGCTGTCTGCGTGTGCTTAGGTTTACAGAAAAAAAAAAACAAAAAACAAAAAGGAGACAAGAACATAAGAAAAATGAATAGCTATAGGTTCCCAAGCTATAAAAAATTAATTAAATACAATTTATTTTTTTAAAGGTGCTTTCATGATACTACAATATTTTGCTGATGCATGTTGTCTTCCAGACAGCAGATTTCTTAAGAAAGATTTGGACATCTAAAAAAACTATCAAAAAGACAGAACTTGCTACATAGATAATTAACTGAACAATAAAGGATGAAATCACTGCTCAGTAATTTCACCTGGTTAATTTGCACATTTGGCTTTATGAAGCTCTGCAAAGAAGCAAATATAAGGATTTTCAGTCTTAGTTGCAAGTGACAGATGTCATGTCAGTGAACGTATTCCACATAGGACACTAAAGCCTTAATATATCTTCTGTTGCATCAGGATGTCAAATCAGGCTCACAGCAGCTGCTGTCATATAATTGTTTATTTATTAAAGTGGTGAAAGATCAAGCATGATCATTCTCTAAAACTAACCTGAGTAATTTAAACCAAAGAACACATAGGTAGTGAAAAAAGGCAAAGAAAACTGCCACTCCCTAGACAATTCTCACTCCACTAAGAAAACAGAAAAGAGATATTGGCCTCCTGCCCACAGAAGGACTTCTTTCCACACCCAGCCCCGTAGTTTAGCAAATGACGCCATTCTCCTTCCTCATCTTTTGATTTATTGTGTATCTGGAAACACTGATGAGCCAATTAACACTCCGCTGCACTGTCTGCTGCGTCTCTTCCCTTTCTTGTGTTGGCCTGATGAAAACAGCAATGGGAAACATAATGAAAGGGAACTTCTGTAACTCCTTTTAACTCTTATACAGCACTCCACAATGTGGAGGGAAATGATGAAACTCTTCCCTGACCCAGAAATTTAGAATCTAAAGAAAAAAAGGAGTGCAAAGGCATGCTATAATCACAATATTATGAGGCCTACTGTAATTACAGTAGGGGAATTGGGAAAGAAGTTGGCCAAGATTCACTGGGAATTTGTGTAACACTTGTCACGGACAAACAAAAAGTAGAAAAAAATAAAAGCACTTAGTGGTGGAGACAAGTCCTTGGGATTTTTAAAAGTGACACAGAGCAAAAGGCAGCAGTGTTAAATAGCATCCCAAAGCGCAGACACCACAGTTTTCCATACAAGCCTGAGACAAAGGGTGTTGCAAGAAACTTTTCAGCAGTGCCCCAGAGATCAGTATGGAGCTGGGAAATCCATTTAGTAAGCCACTTCCTTTGAAGCATTTCCACAAGGATGGGATAAATCAAACACAGAATTCTTAAAATGGTCTGCTTTATTCTCACCCAGTAAGAAGTAAGCCTTATGGGCCAAGCCTGTAGATGTATCCCTTACTTACGCAGCAGCTGAGCACAGACAATTAATGAGTAAAGGAAGTGACAAAGAAAATAAAATGTAACATCTTCCTCCCCTCAAATTTCCAGTGTGAGGTTACAGAGTTAAACCTGCCAAGGTGACAAGAACAGTATCAGGTGGAATCTAGTGAATCATGTTAACTGCTCTTGATTCTCAGCAAAAGCCACAGAATTAACTTTGACCACAGCAAAAGGACTGACATCTTATGACGGAGAATGATAAAAACCAAGGTCACACTGGTACAACATCCCACTTGCTGTCTCCTGTCAGAGCTGACTAAACTACCCAGGCAACTGGATAATAATACAAAATTCCTACCAAATTCAGAAAGGACAAGCATAGAAGATTTTGTCAATTGAAATGTCAATGGTCTACTTAGCTCCAAAAATGGCTGAATTTGGTCTGACATGACAACAATTTCATACCACCATCTTCCGCCATTTAACTGCAATTGTAACAAAAAAGGTGACAGATTCACTTACTTTCTCCGCTGAAGACAAAAAGAAGCCCGGCAAAGCCGATTTTTTGGGAAACAAAATGTTAAGCTTTTTGGCATTCAAGCTTACCTGCACATCTTTCCTTCCCTGTGCTGCTGCTTTCGCTCGATTGCAGCCGCAGTTCATTAAGATGAATCGCGTTCTGCTGAAGCTGCCTCATCAGTAAGTATTGCTGAAGCAATTTAGTAATGATCTTAATGTGCAGTGCTGGATTTTTATAGCCATCTCAATTGGCTATTAAAATACAGCACTGCACTTTGAAATTGCTACTGCACCACTTCAGAAATAGCGTGATGGAGTTGCAGAAAGTACTGTTCATTTCAGTAGAAAACTTACTCTTTGTGAATGATTTCTGAAATACTGATACTTTCAATCTACTATGAGATTAGATCTTCCTTTTGCATACTAACCCAGGATTCTTAGAACTGCTTGGAGAGTTCTTAAGAACTAAACGGTTTTGAGGGAAAAATAAAACAAACAAAATATATGTATATAAAATTGCTTCACCATCTTCCAAGTCATTTTGTTTATTCCTTTACTACCAATGGAAAATGACAGTGAAATGCAAAAGAGGGAAGTCGGAATTATAGTGAAAATATAAGACTTTAAAGAAGTGATATCAGAGTAGCTTTAGTTTTAGGTGAGACACCAATGAGATGGGTGGCTTTTGAATTCTATTTGAAATTATCCTTTTTGATCTAGAAAATTGATTACTTAGATCCAAAGATGGTTCGATTTGGTCTGATGTGACAACAAATTGATACCAACATCTGCCATTTAACTGCAATTGTAACAAAAAACACGACAGATTGACTTACTTTCTCCATTGAAGAAAGAAAGACAGTAGCTAAAACCTGAAATACTAGAGCTCAAGTACCACTCTAATAACAATATCTATTATTATGTGAGATTACAATAAATAAGCACCACTTCTACCATGGGAGGTTGTGGAGTCCCCTTCTCTGGAAAACTTCAAGACCCGCCTGGATGCATTCCTGAGTGATGTGCTCTGGGCAATCCTGCTTTAGCAGGGGAGTTGGACTAGATGATCTCTAGAGGTTCCTTCCAACACTGACAATTCTGTGATCCCGTGAACCATTCCACAGAATGAATAGCTATTTCCTATGTGGTAATTTATACAAATGAGGCTACAAGTCTGTAGTGACCAAAAGCAGATTATACATATAACATTTTACTTGTGCCATAAAGCAAAATATGATAATAGCAGCTGTACTCAGATATTATAATTTAAATTAAAGAACAAAATCCTCAGTCTGTGAAATATGAAAATGCAGATATAAACTCCCACTTTTTCTCCATCAGACATTGGCAACACTAATATGTAAAAATGTTTTTGACAGCAAAGGCTTTTATAGCACTATCACAGAGCTTTCTAATCTTATGTGTTTCAAGAGAATACAATTTTCATGCGATAAACTACACAGATACTCACATATTCTAACAGTAGACAATCCTAGCCTGCAGGGAAGTCATGCCTTTTAGTGATGTTAACTTATAAATGATGGTTTTGAATCACTATCTTAAAATTGGAAAATTATGTATTAGTGCTTGACAGAGCACTTTCTGCTAATTGGATGAAATGTGAGTCCCTTCAAGCAAAGACATTTAACAAAAAAATGGTATTTTAGTGTCAGTTGTGGTGGTTTTCTATTTATACCTGTAGTAAGTGACAGTGTGTTACAGTAATATGAAGTGAAACACTTTAATTAGAGTTGAGAGCCTAAATAGTTTGTTAAATCTAGGTTTGGGAAAGATTTTCCCGCTTCCTCATTTTTCTACAGGTCTCTTTTTTAAGTTGCCCCACTTTGCTCTGTTTTAGATGAGGATTCACAAAAAAACTCACAGTACAGAAGAACACTGACAAACAAAAGTAAATTCACAGCTGAAGAGATCATAATACTGAAATTCTTAAAAGACCATAAGAAAAGGTTTAAGTTTCTGTTCAAACTGTAAAAAAAACAATTTTGTTGAAAACATTTTGGAACTATAAAAACATTTCTTAGCATGAAATAAAATGAAACGTTTAAAGCGATCATAAATTAACAAACTAACTTGTCACAAAAACCCCTCTCCCTAAGTGCTAGTTTCTTATGCAGTATTTAGTGTCATTTAAATTAGAGAAAATAGGCTGTTATTATAGTAGAAGGGATACTTATATTAATTAAAAAAATATGTATCGTCAACAGTCTGAAGCAAGCATTTGCAATCAGTTCTCAAACTGATTGCTCTCTGTGCACTGAAAGCTCTCAAATAATTGGGGTTCTCTGTTTCCAAAGCTACCTCTTTCATTTTAAGTGTTGTAGCTATTACCTGAGATAAAAAGATAACCTCTGACTTTGCTTTAGTGGATAAAAATTACAAGATTTCTCCTTTCCTTACTGGGAACAGCACTTGTAAAAATTTAAAACCCTCTATTCTGCTGTTCTGAATTTTTTAGCAGACATTTTAAAATGAACATAATTCCCCTGCACTTTTTTTTTTACTATTTCAGTTGTCACTGCAAGCTGGGATGCTATCTATCCAACAGAAGATTTTTCCTATAAAGCTATCACTTTGAACTAAAATATGTCAACTTCTATGAAACAGAATTATGAACCTTTATGAAACTACAGACGGTAACAGAGTACAGAACATTTCAGTAGCAATTCAAAGTAAATCTACAGTGAAACCATACCTTATATTGATGGTGAAAATCTCTGCATCTTCTCAAGAAACTTCCATAACAAATCAATGAGTTAAAAAATTTGCTGTTTAAAACATACTGATTCTTTTCTTATAGTAAGTATAGTAAGAAAGCTCCATTACTACACAGTGACTTTATTCAGTGTCATCAAGAATAAAACAAATAGTTATGTGAAAAGGAAATCTACCACGTGCTGCACAGTCGCTTCAGGCCAGCACAGAAAACAATGAAATGGAAACTCTGGAACTGGTTATGCCCAATGACTTCATCTAACATTAAGATGGATATAAATAATTCAAAGAATAAATGCGTATTATGCCCTTTGTATTCATCACAACTTATTTTTGAGCATTGTACTGAGATGCCCAGTTTAGGACCTTACTCTTTGCTGATTAAGACAATTTAGATAAGGAGGATTGCCATACAGAGAGATAGAATTGGGCTGAACAGTGCTTAACAGATGCATTAATTTCTAGGTTACAGCCCCAAAACACAATAACACTCCAAATGGATTTAAATGAAAAATCCTGATATGGCCCTAATTCTGAGAGCAGGAGAGAGTAGAGGCGTACATGTCCCCAGATATCTTCTGTTGGGTGCCCGAAGCTGGGTGAAGTGAACCTGATCAAAATGTATCATTGGCTGAATTCACCAGGAATGAGAAAAACGCATAGTTACAGACAACAAAGAGAGATGCAGCTGCTGATGTGTCCAGAGCCTTTGTCTAAAATACAGCGAATAACAGGGCAGCTCTAGCCATTACTGCAAGATTCCAATGTAGTTCAAACACTGTAAGGAGAGTTACTATTAAATTGTCATAAAGGGTGTGGGAAATTGATCCTGTTTCTTCATGATCTTATAAACAAGCTACAAGAATATGCAGGTGGCAGAATCAGCTCTCCTTTCTATTGTCCCTTTTTTGGGTACTTTTAAGTCTGCCATTTCTCCTCTCAAGTTTCCTGGTACACAGCTGTTCTGCTTTACACACCCCAAGTTTAATTTCTGCAGTTGTGATGTCTTTTAAGATGTCACGTTTCCTAGAGAATTGAGGTCAGAAGTTTATTATGTGATCCAACACTTACTGGAATCATTATTTTCTGCAGTATTTTTTTTTCTTCTGGTAATATCAGAGCTTAAATTATCAGTTAGGTAAAATATTACACAACCTCTGTTTCTTTAACTGAGTTGCTGACTGCCAGAAATTTCCTACAATGGCAGAAATCCATTTTTTCTGGCTGTTTCTTTTGGAAATGAAATTTTAAAAAATCAAGTTTCATTTCTATAACTAATCTTACATCAAGCATACTACGCTATATTCTATACTACTTTATACTCTATACTTCTAAAAAATAGATCTGCAGTGTGATAGGGTGAAAATCCCAGAGGCCAGTGGAATTCTTTTGGTTTAAAATCCCCCAGTCAAATGCAATTGAACAGGCTTGAACACTAATCTCTGCATAGTGACTGAAGCTTGTAATTCACTGCGCATACGCAGCTCTTTGCAGGGTCTTACAGGGAGCTAATACACAAATTATATTACAAAGCCAAATACCACCATTAATTTGCTTTGTTTTGAATGTCTGCATGTTTGTTCCTGGGGAACAAACACTGTCGTGTACACAATCCATTCTCATTACTGTTAGTCTTGTTATGTTTCAATACAGAGCAAGAAAAGCATATTACTTAAGGACAGGATTTTCAGTAGCATCTAAATCCTATTGATTTTCAATAAGAAAGCTCCATTGTATATCCTTCCTCTCTTACAGCCCTCAGCTACTGCAAAGTCTCTGGCTGCTAAAACCTGCAGTGACCTGAGAGTGACGGAAATAAAACACCTACTGTTTACTACTAAAAGCCACGCAAAGCCCAGCAGTGACTCACTAAAATTGTACATCTAGCTGGAGTGGCATACAAAAGACAGTCTCCTGAAAGAGAGGCAGATCCTGGAATAATCATGGTTAGCAATAACCTTCAAGACACAGACTATAGACAGCAGCCAATATTATCAATCAGGTGTGGCAAACTGTTGAATGCGCAGCTTTAAATATCCACACAGCTGCAGTTTTGTTTGAAACCCCGATTTTCTATTACACAACTCATTTTTGTCTTTGTCTACTTCTTCTCCCAAAAAGTCAAGGTAAAGAGTTATATTTTCAACACACATGATGCTTTTGCAAAGGGGATCTGCATTCGAAAGGGAACACTACAGCAACTACTATGGCCTTTTCTCTGCCATAAGCGCAAAGCCATTGCTAGGCAATGCTATAGCACTTTTAACTTCTAATGTTCAAAACAGATTTGTGAAATTAACCTATGGATTTTATATGGTGTTTGCTACCTAGAAAAATTAGCATCCACTTGCAAAAAAAAAAAATCTGACTTTTATAGACTCATAGTTTATAAAAGTCCTTGTCTTGAATACCTGAGATGAAATTAAAAGAATATTCTATAAAAAGCCTTGCAAATTTCCTTCCTTATCGCTTTCAAGTGCAGAAAGATATGATCTACTACACATACACAGGCAAACCAGCGATCTCTGAGTTTACATGGTATTATGGAAGCCAAGACTTGCTTTCATGTGGTAAATCCTCATCACAGCAAGGAATGAACTGTAATAACTGTAATAATAAACTGTACGTTTAGCGATATCCTGACAGACAGGGAAAGAAGCAACCAGAAAGATATTCGCTACTCCAAGTTTCGTACAGAACAGTCTTCTTGTCTGAGAACAAGATTCCCCTTTCTTTATTCACTTTGTGACTAGGAAGGAAGGAATGGTGTGGGAACTAACATGCTGATTTTCGGGTCCTGCTCTGGACATTAAACCTTCCCAATTTCACTCTGAGAAGTAAGAAACACCGTGTATATAAATACTAAGTTGTTCTTGCACTGTGTAATATTGGTGTGAAAGACCAGTTCACAGATAAATCACCTGAAAGATGAGTAGATAAGCATCACATGAGTGACTAGCACTGAAACCTACAGTCAAGATTGACAGGCTTTATTCTTAACTTCTGCCATGAGTTGGATATCTCTCAACAGATAGATTATTTTTCATGGAAGATTTAAAAAAAAAAATCACAGGAAAACTTCTACAGATATCATAATTAGTACTGATACGATTTCCAACCAGCCTATGAGGTATTTACTTCATTCATCTAGGAATTAATGCTTTTTTCATCTGTGGAAAAAAGACTAGAACAGAATAGAACAGCATAAAAGGGTATTGTATGTAATTGTATGCATTATATTGTAAAGACAAAAAACCCAGCTTTTGCAAAGAACTAGCCCACCAACGTTTTTTTTTATCCGTTTCCCAGTTAACTTATTTCTATAATATTGAAATGAAAATTTAAAAAAGATACTTAGCTTAACAATACATTTCCGTATTTATAATGCATATCTGTAGGAAACTTCATATAAGAGTATAGCTACAAAATTGATGTTTGTAGCACTAAGCAATAAAGCTTCTTTAGCATGTCATAAAAAGCACACTCTCTTTTATGAAAATAAATGTAAAAATAAATAGTTTCAGGCATACAATCAAAAACAAGCACGATGTAAAAACATTATTAGATAATGATTGTCTCTCTTGTCTGTTTCCACAATGCAGCAAAAATTTGGTCATGGTGAATAATTTTTACTGTTTCATCACAACCTGAAAGGATATGTTAATTTTAGTTTCTTTAGCCTTAGGTTACTCAAAATGACTATCATATCATGCACTTAGTTTAATTCCAAAGCTTTAAAAACACTGCTGCCTGCACGAATATTCTGAATTTATACACGTAGGAAATCTCATTAGAGATGCTTTTCTATTAGAAAGTCAATTTAGCATTGTAATTGACCAAAAGAATCCAGACTTTTGGGGGTTTACCCTTAGAAAATGTTTAAATATATCTTACTATTTGCCAAGAGCAGAGGATGATGAATTCACTGCTGTGTCAAATAACCATGAAATACACGGAAGAGGCATAGTGCAATATTGAAAACAGTGCACTAACTTTGCTTACTATAAATGGATAATCTCAACGATTCCATGTGAATTAGAAACAAATATACTCAATTATTGATATAAAAACTATGTAGAAGCATACTGTAATATTCACAGAGATTAAATGTAAGGGTAACTACTGGAAAAGCTACAGGCTATTCCCTGTAGATAAAACAGGTAGAATATTCTTATGTGCATGGCATACGTTAAGAGACATGCAAATTTCTTCATTTCATCTATATACCATTTTCTAAAGACTTATGAAATAACTATTATGGATCCAAAAAATCTACTGCAGTTCATTCTATTTGCATGTACTGTGAAAATATCCATTTTATTTTCCAATAAATTAATTAGGAAAAAATACAATATTCAGAGGGAAATTTCAGGCAGGAGAAATAATGAAATAAAATTCAGTAAAAATAACACTGCTGCAAATAAATACTTTTTTTTGCAAAAGGAAAGGTGAAAATATAATATTTGCAATTTGTTCTAGTGTTTCTATAATATATTTTGGTTGTTTTGTTTTTGTTTTTTTTTCCTGTAACCAGAAGGTTCTGCTGCACGTGATAAAGCTCATATAGACTAGTGAAGGTTTCATGCTAGACTTCCATGTAACTTTGTTGGAAGGATAAAATAAAATTCTCCTACATATCTGAGTAAGTTAATATTCTTGTCTCTTGTTCCAAAGATAACTGTAGAAGAAACATGAAAGTAGAAAGGATAAGTTGGATAATCATAAACTCTTCTGAACCAAGGCAGAATTCAGAAACTCCATATTCAAAAGCACCTTAAATGAAAGTCAAAGGTCTCAGTACAGGAACTTTAGAGGAAGCATATGTGCTGCCAATGTAGAGCATAATATCTCTGCATCTTGCATTTCTTCAGGAGGTAATGAGCCTTCTCTGCAGTAAACATCAAATGAAATAAACCACAACTCCCTGAATACCTTTATATTTCAGGAAGAGACATGCAACCATGAATTCTTGTTCTACCAGCCTAAATTAACTGCATTTCAGTATTTGACAGGTCAACCAGTTGACATATCAACAGTCAGATACCATTTGAGCTACATGAGAGCTTAAATATCAAGTTTAAAATGGATGTCTTTTCATTTTCATATTACCTTTAGGTCCTTTGAACAACTTGATCTCTACCACGGTCTCCAGAATAGGTCTCCTTCGACGGACATACAATCGTACAATGGAGCCAGCCTCTTTTAGGGCCTCCACGGCTTTGCTGTGTGAGACTTCTGACACGTCAACCTCATTCACTCGCAAGATGCAATCATTGACCCTGTAAGAAAAACAAAGAACCGTAAATACTAAATGCTTCACCTGTTATTTTGGACCAAACAGAGTTTTGCCAGTAGTGCTGTGCAATGAAGAACACTTCACTGGGAGGTCTGCCAGATGACAGACTTCATGCGATATGGTCCATCAGCAATAAGACAGAAAGAGAATACTTAGTCCCTCCAGAAGATATACCTGATTCAAACTAAAGTCTACCTACTCACCCACACCCACCATCCTCCTTCATAAATTGGAATTGGATCCAATAGAGTGATAGAAATGAGTAATTAACACCTTGTCTTTACAGACTTTATTAAAATACTTTTTACTAAACAATACAAATAAGTTACAACACTCATGCTGTATGCTGTTACTACTACAGTTGCTCTTAAGGAAATCAGTTGATTTAATTTCCCCACCTCGAGTAGTGTGTTCAGTTTTGGGCCCCTCACTACAAGAACAACATTGAAGTGCTGGAGCATGTCCAGAGAAGGACAATGAAGCTGGTGAGGGGTCTGGAGAACAGGTCTCATAAGGAAGAGCTGAGGGAACTGGGATTGTTTAGCTTGGAGAAGAAGGCCAAGAAGAGACCTTATCACTCTCTACAACTACCTGAAAGGAGGTTGTAGAGAGTGGGGTTCGGTCTCTTCTCCCAAGTAACAGAAAATAGGACAAGAGGAAATGGCCTCAAGTTGTGCCAGGGGAGGTTTAGATTGGATCTTAGTAGAAAATGTCTTCACTGAAAGGGCTATCAAGGATTGGAACAGGCTGCCCAGGGAAGTGATGGAATTGTCATCCCTGGAGGTATTTAAAAGGCAAATAGGTGTGGTGCTGATGGACATGGTTTAGTGGTGGGTTTTGTCAGTGTTAGGCTGATGGTTGGACTCAATGATCTGAAAGGTCCTTTCCAACCTAGAGAATTCTATGATTCCGTGATTCTAATTTAATACAGAGAGACGAGTAACTCCTCAAATCCCTCCTTGAATCTCTCATACTTCTCCATCACGCCATTCTAAGTTTTCAAAGTAAAAATGCTGTCCTACAAAAAGCAGACAATTTAAAGAGAATGTTTCATGCTAAATAATTTATGTAAATTTCATTCTTATGTTTTCACCTCTCACTGTAGGCTCCAAGATCTGCTGTGTGGTAATAGCATCTATTTTTCATAGAATACTAATAAAAGTTCCTCATATTCTTACTTTGGGCATTTACTACATTATCTGAGGATGAACTGATACATTCCCCCACAAAATGTTCTGGTTAGATGGACCAGTATTCTCCTTATCTGACAGATTAGTCCAAGTTGAAAACGAAATTACACCTTGAGAGCACTAAAACCCATCTCTAAAGCAGCAGGCTAATGACTTAACTACTAGGCCATCCTTTCTTCTCAAATGAGGGTAACTGAGAAGAGCAAATTCCAAAGAACTAAATGAATCGAGACTCTATTGTTTTTATGAAGTACATTTATTATGAGATGCCTCTAAGTATTTTGGGTACAGAAGAAAAAGGCATATGTAAATGAATGTGTTCTGCACGTCTGAAAGGACAATCAGTGAAGAAAATATGGGTTGCTAAAAATATTCCCACTTCCGCTATGTTTCTATACATAAAGATCAACTATTGAACGTTACTCTTTATAGCAAAAAAACACTTGAGCTGGGTATTGTGCAAGAGTCTGAACACGTGAAGGGAGAACGAAGCTTTACCACAAGTTTATCAGAATGCTGACAATTTAGGATGGATTTCTGTAATGTTCTTGTGCTGCTGTTTTTATTTAAACACACACACAAAAAAAAATCACAACTCTTTGAAACCAAAGACTTTCGGTGTTACAAGCCTTTTGGAAGAACATTTACAGGGGGACTGTTGATAGCAGCCTTTATCTGACAACTGGTCGAACATGGAAAGGACATAAAATTGGTATTTCCCTTCTGATAAAAACTACTGTATCGCAAAGTTTCCCATTTTCATTGAATGCTTGGGTTTGCTGCTTTCCTTCAATGCCAGAAAAAATTAATTTTCCAAAGCCTTCATTGTGTGGCTTGGTTGTCAAATTAATGTGCTGTAATATAAATCACTTTATTCTTTTAAATAAATCATGAACACATCCTGCTAGTGCTTCCCACTCAGAAATATAGTAATTATGTCAAAGCTGCTATTCTTTCTATTAATATTACTATATATCAGATTCTTGTCAAATTTATGACTTATTGTTGTCATATCTGAAATAGAATTGGCTAGATCATGCTTAATGAACAAACTATAGGATCCTAACCATTGGATGGTTATGAAGATGAAAAGATGGGAAAAGATTATAAAAACATTACAGAGGAGGATTACATTTATTTTGTTTTCATATATTCTGTGCCCTGGATTGATAAATATTGATAACCCTATCTATCTAAAACCTTCATAAAGGCTCTAGTGATGGCTCCTGTTAAGGGAAAAAAACATGACTTCTGGAGAAAGTTAATAAACAGCATGGAATTAACTTGCCAAAATCAGTTATACATACATCTCCATTTATTGAAAAAGCACGACCTTTTGGAAAAGGACATTTGCACTCCAACAGAAATCTCACCTCAGTGTCAAAACAAATGGAGTTTTAGAGTTACCTATTCTAAAATAGTAAGTGTACCTTTAATAAAGCCTACACAGATTAACACTGCTAGTGTAGGATGAATATAAGAGTGAGAAAATGCAAAGCTGATCCAGTGATAGAAATACGTTCATACAAAGAATTTTGTTTGTATACAAACACAAACATTGTCAGTGCAGAAGTAGCAGGAAAACAATTATGTCTATGACAAACACATCCAGTGCGAGACACCCAGGTATACCCCTCCGATCTCTTTTCTCCCTCACAAAGAAAGAGATGAGGTATTTATTTTTCATAAATAAAATAAATACAATATTCAAGAAGATGCATGCACACGCATAAAAGTGTGTACACACATATATGCGTAGGGAGTTCTGTGGACTTTAACTCAATTTTTTGGAGGGCATGTTGACCTGCTACTAGATCAACGATACACAATGGTTGCAGAGGTCTACAAATATTCTTTGAGACTATTCAGAACTCTAATCCAGCTGGCCCACGGTACAATGAAACAAATGACATAAGCTGGTGGGATGACTCTAACCTTAACCATAATGGCTAAATGATTCTTTTTTTATTATTAATCTAGAAACTCCAGAATCTTTTCTAAAATTTAGAAACATAGAACATTTGGGAGATAAGAACAAATCATTATTAATTAAAAAATATGACATTTTCAGAGAAGAGAATAAATAAGGAAGGTGAAGCCCAGAATCACCCAGACTATGATGTCATATTTTATTCCTTACATCTATGCAGAAGGTTTTTAGGGCCAATACCCACATCATTACATTCTCCTTTCAGGTAGCTGTAGAGAGCGAGAAGGTCTCCCCTCAGCCTCCTTTTCTCCAGGGTGAACAATGCCAGCTCCCTCAACTGCTCCTTTTAAGACTTGTGCTCCAAACCCCTCACCAGCTTCCTTGCCCTTCTCTGGACATGCTCCAGCAACTCAGTTACAACTGATACAAGAAGCACGACAGAGATTTTTCTGTTAAGGGGGAAGGCCGGGGACACAGGGGTTTACCAATAGAGAAAGGGCAACAATAGACAATAAGCCCTTAAAGCCCCCTTATTCCAAGTTTGTTCTAAATCTGACCACCTTCATCTAAAATTCATGTTTACTGTTTTCAAGAAGCTGTGTAGATATCCTTGCAGAGCTGATAATTGTGTGAGTCAAGTTGTAAGTAAACAAGACAAGTACAATCCTTAGGCACTTATTAGAAATATAGTAGGCGACAAGTGGTAATGATCATTCTGTTCACTTGTTCTGTGCAATATGGTGCCCCAAAGAGAAACCCAAAGCAGCCTAATATGGCAGCAAAGAGCCCCAGAAGACCAAATGGTCCTGCCAAGACACATTAACCCACTTCCAGGTCCATAAAAGAACTAGTTGGAACCACCTATGGACTCAAGAACAAGGGAATGATCTGTGCTTCATGGGGCAATGTCACGACACTAAAAGCTACAATAATCCACAGGTTTTACTTATCATCCAGTCACCTCCAGACTAATTGTCAGTCTATTAATGGGACAGCCCTGATTCTCACAAATACAGTTACTAAGATTTCTCTTGCAGAATGGCCAGTGTTAATAGTTATTTCTAAGCAAATCTAATATTTTTTTTTTTGTTTCAAGTGCCTTCTCAGAAAAGCTTAAGATATCAACTTTCTTTAGTCTTTACTCAAAGCTTAGAAATCAAGGTAAAAATACTGCAATTAAGGGAGAATCAGCGCAAAGCTAAAGAATATATCAGCTAGATATTATACCTCCATAAATCAGTATGGAGGTATCAGGTAGACAACAAAAGTAAGAGAGAAGCACTGAACATTCACTTCCTTTCTTTACTCCTGGTTGTCTAACCTTTATAGCCAATTTCCCTAGAAAAGGGTTGATGCTTGCTTTCTTCCAGAATTACAAGAACATAGCACTTTAAGCAGGAACACAAGATTATAGGAGACAAGTTGAAAGGACTGATTACTATCCTTTTTTTTTCGGAGACCAACAAATAATAATATAAATACATTGTCTGACCTGAGGAGAATCAGTCTAATCCATTAGTTGTGGAAGACTGACTCTCTCCCCCCTACTTTTTTAATTCTATACGCACTCTTCGTATCCCATACCAAGTAAAATTTACATCATATCAGGATAAAAAATGTAATTAATAGTACTGACCCATACAATTCCTTTCCAAGATGAACTAATTATTACTTTTTTTTTAAATTGCAACTAAGAATTCAGAATAAAGGAACTCAAATTTACAACAGCAGTCTTCAGATCTGTCTTTTCAATTACAGAATATAGAGCTAAAACTAAACACCAATGATATGTATGTACCACGGGGCATACTGTTTCCTTAGGTATAATGATCCTTAGACACATGATCCAATTTATGTAGAAAATTCACATACACCCTTAGGCCCTTTCTTGACATTGCAAAATATTATAAAACTACTGCTATGTCCAGTTTAAAAATAAAAGGACAAAAGTTAGCAGTAGAAGAAAAATTCTCACTATGTCACAGAATCACAGAATTACATAGGATCTAGTGCTTATGAAAATGCCGGATGAAGGTGCCAGCCAATCTGAACTCAAAATTTGACACTCACATGCTTTGTACTGAAATTCCAAGTATCTCATAGAATGGTTACTAGCTAGAAATAAAACTTGATAAAAGCTATGATTTTTGGGGGGGGTGGAGGAAGGGAATAAGGAAAAATAAGGAATAAGGAAAGGAATAACAATTTATTAAAGATACAGCAGAATTTGAGCTGAACTTAATAAAAATGTGAAATCCTAAGAGTAATTTTGACTTAAATATATGTGCAAATATTGGTACAATAAAATGGTAACCCAACTGTATTTAAAACGAAGGCATGTTAAAGGCATATTTGAGGTATTGAATCTAACCTGTGCTTCTAGCAAGAACAAAACTGTCTTTGGTTCCAAGGAAAGTAAATAAGGACTCTAAACACAATGCTGAGAAAAAAAAATTATGCTTCAATCCTCTGCATACTTTAGCAAGTGGCATTAATCTCTTACAAGGAAATAGATTGAAAAAAAGGTAATCTTTTCCCTCAAAATTCTGGCCTAGTGCCACCCCAATTCTTCCTATGCTGGCCTGGTGCCACCCCAAATCCTCCTGAGCAACCTTGAGCAGGTCACTTCTTTTTTTCATAATCTTCAAATAGAGGATTAAAACCCCACCTGCATCCCACTTCCTTTGTCTCCTATTTACAGCCTAAATAAACTCTCCAGAGGAGAGTCTACACCTCCTTCGCTCATCTCAAAGAGGGACTAACCCTCAGTGCCACCTCCAGGCACCTTCAACATAAATAATAGCTAACCAGCAAAGGCAGGTCCCTGCCCTTTCCTGCGGTCACCCTTGTAACCTGTCTTCAGAAGTGAGAGATGAAGGGCAAACACTTCCACCATGCCCAAAGGTTGTGCTCTGTGTGTGTTTGTGTGTGTGCAACAATGGGAAGTGGAGGCTTGTAAGCAGGTTTCCTGTAAGTCAATACACCCAGACAGATGCTTTCTCCAACAGCACTGGGAAACTAGTTTTGGTGTGCTGGTCCTTGGGAGCCAGAAGGCTGGAGAACAGCTGAGCTCACATGACTTGCTGAAAAGCCAGGTGTCCTCCTTTAAGGTTTGTGCTGTCCTTCTGCCTCCTCACAATTCATACCAGCAACTGGAATGATTTTCAGCCCAGAGACTGAAATGAAAAATTCTTACAAATGTTTTTGATTTAAGTCTATGTGTAGATTTTACTGCAACATACTGGGAATCCAGTCTCTCCTTCGGCACACCACCAGCCTTCAGCCAATGGCATGAGGCCTTTGAGATCTGAAATATTGGGTTAGTTAACCCCACAGTTCATTGTTCGCTCCTTGACTTTTTGCAGTGTTTTTGACATAGAAAAGAGCCACCTATCTTTCCAGGTGAAAGTCAGTCTCTAGAGTATTCCTGCCTAAATGGCAGAATGCAAAAGAAGCAGAAAAAGCCTGCGCAGGAGGATCCAGATCACTGTCTCCAGATCCGTGCAGGGGCTCAGTTCACTTTTCTGATTCCCACATCCAGGATCCACTAGCTCAAAGTCCTAGTCCTTGTCCTCCAGAAGGCTGCATGAGAAAGCAAAAAGCACAAAGGAAATTCCTCCTCTGTACAACAGAAGTCCAGCGATTGTTTAGAAGGTAAAAATGCCTACTGCAAAAATGCAGTCACAAATTTTAGATCACTTCCAGGAGGGCTTCAGGTGACATCAGCAAGACATACAGGTGAGCTACCAGAGGACTTTGAGTTCTATTTTGCTTCCAGAATGGAGACTGGAGCCCAAATTGTCAGGGAATAATTCCAATTTCAGAGGATACTTCTGAATTTCTGAATGTGTTACTGCCTGAAACGACTGTGTGTTTCCCTACCCTGTTAATGACATGACCTTGCTGAGACCTGAGACACAACCAGCCCAGCTACTGTCAGAAGACATTTACATTCATTGTTCTTTGCTACTGCTTTAGTTACTCATGGATTATTTTTTAATCAACCGCCATCTTAATGAAATGTCGATGTATTAAAGGGTCTGCATAAGAGTAACTGAATTTAAAACACAAGTGATTGGTCACAATATCAGTATAAATACTAGTGGGCCAGCTCCTTATCACACGCAGCATCTCCCTACCCCTCTCCCTATGTTTCATTTATGACTAATCTCTATTTTTGATATTGCAAGTCAGAAACAGACAGCATATTGCACTATATAATTAGGAAAGGAAAAGTCCCTGAAGCCTTTAGATAGTTAGAAGAAAATATATTTAGAAGCTTGAATATGTTCCTATTCACAAAGTTTCAATAGAGGACACATCAGCATTTGCTTCTTTTTCTTTTTTGCCTTTTTATTTTTTATTTTTTAAAAGTCTTAAACTCAACTGTAAGACTTCACTCCAGGCACAAACTTGGCTAAAAAAGCAGTTCATCTGTTGTTTAAAATACTTTGGATCATTTCTGCATTCTAGCCTAGTTCTGAGAACTTCCTGGGGCAAGGCTGGGGCTCTCCTAGTTAACCCTTTCTGCCATCCTGAATAGATCCTTTCATTCTTTTAGGCAGTGTGCCTTTATCACAGGATGTCTGTTTGTTTTGGACTGTTTATATACACCTCTTGGTTGAAAATACCCACCAAGCTAATATTTAGAATCCAAGCCAGTCTGACCCCAAAGACGGCTCACATTACATCAAATTGGCACAGTGAAATCCTATGCAAAGCTATCCAAGCCAGCTCAGACACCGACAGAGTAGATCTAGCAGGGAAATCCTCCTGGATCAGTATTTTCCTCATGTTTACAGCCTATTACCACAGGTAAAGGGCCATATTAATGCACCTCTGCAATGTTGAGCTCATTTAGCATGAGCCTGAGTTCTTGCACAACCTACCATGCAGTGACAGATTTCAAGAGGGGGCCCATTAATGGCTACCAACAGGAATAAAAATAGAAAAGCGAACAGAACAGTCACAACCCTGCGGTGCAAAAACCTCTTCCATAGATTGAAACCAAAGACCTTGGCCTTTGGCAGCAGAATTGCTGCAGAAATATAAAACCAGGCAACAAGGCAAGGAAGCCATCAACCAGGCTTGCACCAGGGCCACCCAGGTCAACCTCACTGACCACATCCCTCCTGCAGGCTGGGCGGCTCACCCAGAAATCAAACCCCTTGCCTAAAGGAAACCCTGTTCTCCTATTGCCTTGGTGAACACACTGTATGGAAGATCAGAGCTTAAAACGTGTGGAGTAAGGTGGTGGCTCACAGGAAAGATAAAAAGCTGTATGAAGCCGTAATCCAGACCAGGGGTCCATCTAACCTGCTGTTTCTTTCCAACAGTGGCCTTTATCAGATGATAAAGGGCAAGCATTAACACAATATTGACCCAGAAAACATTTTTAGCTGCTGACCACTCTGAACTTTACTGAATCAGAGATACCTTTTTTTTTTTTTCCGTTTAATAACCCTTCTACAAATTTGTTTAACTGCTGTCAAAACCCACGCAGACTTTTAACATCAGCAGTGTTCTCTGTAAATGAATTCCACAGCTTTGCTATCAGTTAAATAAAGATCTCTTCATGGATGTTTCAACCTGCTGCTTCTTCATTTTATTTGATGTTCGTAAATCCTCTCATTAGAAGAGGTAGCAAACATTGCTCCCTGTTCATTCTGTTTCACTCCTGTACTTAGGAAACAGGACATAATTTCTTACCTCATGTAACTTATTTTTCATCATAAGAAGAAAGGCCCTGCTAGACAAACTCCTCAAGCCAAAGGCATGGAAGCTGAACTACCAGTAAGACTAATTTAATTTCAGAGATGGAAACACCACCACCCATCTTTCTGTTTATCTGAATGCCTCTTGGCAGTAACACCTACAGATTTATAACTGAACTTGGAAAAAAATGCACTTCAGGTTGAAGTTGGTTTTATTATGTTTTTTCTTGACAAAAATGACATTGTTCTCTGCTGAACAAATTTTCCAGTCAAGCCCCAAATAAATTTCAATCTAATACACTTAGAATTAAAATAAAAGTGAATAAAATAAACTAAAAGGTTAGACAGTGAGAGAAACAAAAATCAAAACAACTATCTGGTGTCTCATTATCCATCTCCTAGAATAACACTTTAAATACCTCTGCTTCCATCACTGAAGATGTTGCAGTTTGGATAATGTAATGTTTTTCTTAAATTGTAGTCAAAACCTTCCATTATTCAGGAAAGCATCCCTGATCACAAGACGAGAAAGCAATTTTGCCTCTCGCTTTAAATATATTACAGAAATTGTAACAGCAATAGAAACTCTTGTAGGTGGATGTGATATTGCTGCTGAGCAGAGCTCAGGACATCCATAGAGAGGAGACCCTGGTCCATAGCCTCTACCAGACTCTCAAAGCAGCACCCTCACTGGAAGGTTGCTCTGACCCAACTAACATCTTCTTGTCTTGAGGAAGTGAAACAACTTTGGAAGGAAAGAATAAAATACACTGATTTCACAGCCCCTCCAGTTTAATGGTCTGATTCCTCCTCTGGCAGATGTGGGCTCATGTTACTCAGAGAGAGAAGGATGGTGAATCAGAGGTGAGCTGAAAGGTGATTTTGCCACTACTTTCATAAATGAAGGAAGCCCTGTTTTACTCTTTTCCCTTTGCCACTGAAAAGCAATTTAGACCTCTTTTTGTATCAAAAAAATGTTTCCTCAGCTTTAGCATAGTATTCTGAAGTCTTTTCAGACCTGAAATTTGTAGATAGCAAATTGTTATTCAGTGATGTAGCCAGCACTCCATTGAGAAATGCTCTCAGGGCAAGGTAGACTTAGAAAATACCTTATTTATACAGTTAAAAGACAAATAAAGAAACACTATAATTTAAATAAATTGCCACATATAATGAAAACTTTCAAAAATTTGCCACTGCCAAATGCACTAAGCATTTATGTTTTAAATTATTGATCTCCAATAACAACTTGGTAAGCAGTTAATCTGAGGCAATTCTTTGCTGTAGGATTGAATTTGTTACTAAAATCTCAAAACTAATACTAATTTCAAAATCAATAACTTGACCTTATTATTATTATTATTTGAAGCTACATAAAAGCTGGAGTTTCATAAATGATATGAATGCTCACTGCACGGTATTGATTTGGTATTACTTAAAATTTACTCATGATGACCTCATGCAACATGGTCATTAATATCCAGGAGCTAAAAACAGTGGTAAATTCCACACCAACTCCAAATATCATTCTCTACATTCTCACTGTAGGAAAAAAACCCAAGCATAAAGTTAAAATTTCTCAGATATCTACTTGCAAGTTGAGCCAACAACACCACTACAAACAAATGCGATTCTTTTTGTGTCTGAAAAAAATTCAGAGAGGCTAAGGATGCTTCAGAGACAAACCCAATGCAGAGTGAGCAGAGAAACAAAAACTCCACTGGTTTAACACCTCCCAGAAGAGCCTCACCTCTCTCCGCATACTCTGAGCATGGGAAGTAACTATTAGCTGATGGTAGCTCATCTCACAGGGTGTAGCTCTATGGGGTTGAGGGAGTAGCAGCTAACACCCATTCAATTTGCACACAGACAGTCTCAAGCATAAATTTTTAGAAAAGTCAAGTCCAAATACGTCTGTAAGAGGAAGATTTTTTTTATTTTTTTTTCATCACAAACATCCTGAAAGGAGATTGATATCCCGTCACTGTATAATGCTTTTTGAGGAAGAGCTGTTCTAAATCATTTATAATGACATTATTTTCTGTGACATCAAGCTTTAGTTATTGCTTGGCTAGCATCACTCAAGGCAAATTAACTCTCTTTTGCAAGGTAAGCCACACCTATAGTAATTTTGCACAGAGTTTATGATCTTTCACTTCACACATTATTCCCCTTAAAAAGCCCCCCCGCATAAGACACACTCCTCTCCCCCCTCAGCCTAAGTCACATCCTCTCCAAGCAGAGTTAGGGACTGTGATACACAAACGTACATCAAGGTAAAGTTGCTAGGTTGGGGATGAACCCTTCCCTTTGCCAAACACTCCAGGGTAAAACACAGATCAAAACACTTCTTCACCCACACAAGACCATATTGCTCTTATCAGACCTGAGATTCCCACCTTAACTTACTGGAAATCAAGTACAACTTTACTAAAACCAAGCGATTTGAAATGGCGCAGAACAGACACAAGTGTGAGGAGATTCAGGCCAGTAGCTCTGCCAGATAAAGTCAGCAGCCACCGGCCACATGCCCGGCTTGCAATAGGCCCGACGAGCCCATGTTTTTGTTTAAACCTTCGTGTTTTGATGGCAAGCTGGTGACAGCGAGGGGACGGTGGCAGAAACAGAGAGCTCGGTGCAGGCAGAGGAGGGTGGGAAGGGGGAAGGCAGAGGGTGGGCAGGACCCTGGGGCTGGCAAGTGCCCCAGAACCCTTCCCTGAAATGGGCTCTCAAAATTCTGTCAAATTTTCTTTATTAACCTCTTTCATGAGATCTATATGAATTAGTATTTCCTTTTTCTATACCCCCTCCCAAAATTAAGTTGCTTCTCCCACCCTGCATTTCTTCCCCCTCTGCATTTCTCCTCAGTCCTCAGCTTTGGGATCCTTTGCTCTTACCACATTTTTCCATTCCTCCGTCCGTTCTCTAACTCCCCAGTTATCCTCAGTCTCTCTGCGTCTCGTCTCCCGCCACTGCCATGTACGATGCTTTCCTTCGGAAACTACTCCCACCAGCCAGCACCGAGCGCTGGAATCCCCAGAGCGCTGGAATTCCCAGAGTGTTGGAATTCCCAGCTCATCCAGCCTCTGCCGGCAGTTTGGTCTGGGTGGCTCTGTCAGCCGACGGAGGCAGCAGCCTCTAATGGTGGCCAGAAGGAAAACTACTGCTGACAGAAGGAGCGTTCATGTCTGCCCTTCAAAGCCAGAGGGACAGCGGAGAGGCGAAGAATGAGGAGGAGGAGGTGTAGGTAGCTGTGGGGTGTTGTGAGAGGGAGGTTGGGATAAAGAAAGGGGAAAAGAAAAACAAAACCCTGTAAAGTCGGAGATGAATGAAGGCACCAGGAAGCTGCAAAGCTCCTCCCAGCTGCAGGGCTGCTCTGCAGGTAGTGGAAGATGCCCCAGGCCAGGCTCTGTAGGTGTGGTGGAGGGCAGGGACGGCTTGGCAGCCCTGACTTACCCTCCGAGCCCTCCGGTTTAGCTGGCTCCAGCGCCATGCGGGGGCTTCGAGGCAGGAGCCTGGAGGAGAAGCAGCTGCCTCAGCTTGGCCTCAGTGAGTCCAGCCTGGGGAAGGACAAGCTTCTTCCTCGGGACCGAAATATGCTTTGCCTGCTACTGGCACCACACTACGGGGTTCTTCCTCACCCTGGGTTAAAATCCACCGACCGACACTAGCAGCGTCTGAGGCGCATTCAGGTTTGTGCAGGAAAACCAGTTACAACAGATAACCCAGAAGGCAATTCCAGATTCAGGACTTTTTACAAGCACTTTTCATCTGGGGCTCTCAAAGCGCTTTGCAAATATGAACTCGTTTTGGCTTCCCAACAACCCCCGTGAGGCAAAGATAACGATCGCTATACCCATTTTACAAATGGGGAAACTTCAGCACAAAAGAAGAAAAGTGTTGCCACAGATCAAGCATAGCAAGTTGAGAACAAAACCAAGCAGTCCTGCCTCCCAGGCGCTTGCACTAACAAGCCAAAAACCCTCCCTTCCGCTCCGGTTTGATTGGGAATAGCTATTCCAAACAGACGTGTACCATTAAAAAGAAATGAAGGAGGAGAAAACATGTAGTTCAAGTTCAGTAAGAAATTTCAGCAGCTTCAGAGCATCAGTACCATGAGGCAACATGCTTAACATAGATTCATAGATTTAGCTGCAACTTTGAGTAGGATGCAAATAGGTAAGTAGGAACAAAAAAAAAAAAGCTTGCTTTTGTAATGATCTGATTCAGAGTAACATGCAGAATGGCATGATGTAAGCAACACATCCAAACAAAGTGCTTGCATGTCTTGCAAGTTTGATATTAAAACTCACATGCCACAGAGTAATACATTTAAAACCCCTGCTCTGACATCTGCAGTAAAAACAGAGCAAGGAATGTGACACCAGGGATGAGGTACCATCAGGAAATGCAGTCTGGCTAAAGCCTGAAAGTCCAAAGTGTTTATTCAAACCACAGCCCAGGGTTTTGACAGCGTAGGAATGGACTGTCTCACTGTGCATTAGTGGTTTGGGCTGCCAGAAGCAAAAAGTTGACCAAGCTTTTTCTTAAAAGTTTTGGAATCGGATCTTTGCGGGTTACAAGAAACTTAATTTTTTTTTATAGTAGCTTAAGTCAGTTTCTTTTTCATCCAAAGTCTTATTTTCAGGTTCGGTGGGAATTGAAAGAAATGAAAAAATCAGCAGTACCCCAGAGGGTTACACCTGTCGAGTACAAGAACAGATGTGAAATATTTTTTCATTGACTAACGCTAGACTCCACAGAGAGCTGATGATTTCTAAGGTATGTAACCACAAGAGGCTTCTTACTCCAGACAAATTATCACTGAGCTAAATTCATAACTGCAGTAGCAGTGCAAATATGTTGATGAAATAATCACTTGGATTTGGCTGCATGGTGCTGTTCTGCTGCTGCAGTAATTTCAGGCAGGATGGGTACTAAAGGAACTGCTGGGAGAAAGTCCAAAGTCCAGTTAACCAGTTCAGTACCACTGCATGAAATGCCTAGTGCAATGGGGAATAGATGACTGAAGTTTATCTAAAGTCTTAATAACATGCTGCTTTACTCAAGTGTTATTCACAAGCAGTGGCTTCAATTAGTGGAAAACAGCTCAGAAACCTATAGGGGGAAGATCCTTTGTATTACAAAAGAAAACAACTACAAAAATGTCCATTGCTGCTGTCTGTAAAGAAGCCTCTAACATTCACCAGTTTCAAATACCACAAACCAGAGAAGTACCTTTTATCTTCAGATTAAATTCTATGCCATTTACCTGAGAAAACAGCAGTTAAAACATGATTTCCCTTTCCTTTCTTGCACTGCATAAGAGAATGTTTACAGCCTACCAAATTATTTTCAACGTCGGAAAAGTAGATTTACAATTAAATTCAGAGACACTCTGTGGCTCTGCAATGCCAAATAAGGAATGTAAATTTCACATAGGAAAAAAGAGGAAAAGAAGGAGTCAGCTAAAGAAAAATGAGGTGGTGAAGGCACCAGAGAAGAGAATTACACGGTAATATGTTCCATTGATGAAAAGACATATAAATTGATAATTTAAAACTTGAGCCATGTTAAGTAGTGTTCAACTTTAAAAATAATGTATATAAATCAGATTTTGATTTTGTGACCTGCCTTTTTTTCATGTAGATCCCCTGGGGTAATTCTATCTTTTTTTTTGCAGTAGCTCAGAAAAAAAAATGATATGCGCAGATACACAGACAAACAGAGTTAATAAGATCAAACTTTGTAACACAAACCAGGACAGAGTGAACAGTCAATAATTCATGATCTAATTTATGACTGTCTGCAAAGCAAGCATGTTTTGCCTAATAGGGTGAATGTCTCTTTATTAACTTACTCCTAAATTGTGTACTGAACTAATAGCATTGTCAGAGGCCTGTAAACAGTACAGATATGAATCAGTGTTTTGTGGCAGCACTGTAATTATAATAACATCCTGAACAAGCTGTATGCCATTGCAAGGCACATAGACCTGGTACTGATAGGCTTAATACAAGATCAGAAGTTAACAAACAGGCAGTGAATTACAAAGCAGACACACTTCTGTTTGGGTACATAATGATGGTGAAATAAAGCCAGTTGCCCAAGCTGGATTAGAGACACGTGACACGCTTGTAAAGAACATGATCCCTTCTGGGAATAGGTCTTAACATTAATCTGAGAAAGCCCCTAGTTAGTTTTTTTTGGTTGTTTTTTTTTTTTTTTCTTTATTATCACTCCCAATTCACTTCTTAGTAAGCAATATGGAGCTACAAATGGATACCAACAAGCAAAACACCTGTGTGCCTGCTGATGCTGGAGGGATCCAGGCTTCAGACTTTTCATCAGAGGCAAAGCACTGTCAGCACAGCCCATAGGGCAAGGTCAGAAGGGGGTCCTTTATCTGGCCAGCTCTCAAGCCAGGACTCGCTTCCGTTTCCTCTCCTCCACTTCTTTTCTTTGAGTTTCCCAGGTGAACTGCACACAATAGTTATGCCAGTGTGCTTCTTAATTCCAGTTTTCAAGCTTTGACCAAATAGCATGAAATTGTAATATTTCCTCTCTTCAGTGAAACAAAGAAATATTTTTAAAAATCTGATCAGAATGCAGTCTTTATCTTTAAATTAATTTTCTTAGTTTTCTTTTTTATTAACAAAATATACATAAGAAAGAGTCTTATCTTTAGACTTCCTGTCTTGCCACATGTGCCTTGATAAATTTATAATCCTTTGACACATCACAGTGGGTTAGTTGATAACTGAAGGGAACACAAATCTAATTTGTTTAAAACCTTTGCTGGTAGGCATTTAACTGAAGCCTGTAAGGCACAGAAATATGAGGAAAGGAATTGCTATTCCATTCCAAGCTTTCTCCCTGATTTACTAGATGACTAAGGGCAAGTTATTTCGGTTCTTGTCTCCTCCCATTAGCATGTGTATTATGTTCCTTTCCCCACACCAAATCACTTTGAGAGCTGGGGGGAAAAAAATCCAGTGGTGCTAACTATTACGGTGATGGTAGAACAACACATCAAGCCTTAAAAATGCTGCAGTTTCACAACCCTAAACCTCCTGACAATCACTAATTAGAGTAATATCAGGAAAGGCACATTTAGAAAGGAAAAATAAACACGGCACAGCCTTAGTAGTTTTAAACCTACAGTGTTCAGAGAGATGGGGGTGCGTGTGTGGTTTCTGACTAGTCTGCCAAAAGTAACTTGCAATCAATCTACTTTTCTCCTTGTGTTTAAGTTCTCCTTACAAATATCCACACTCCTACATTAAAAAAAAAAATAAAAAATTATAGGTTCACAAATGGAAAGAGACTGGAAACCAGTTTCCTAGAAGAAAGAATGAATGAAACAGCTACAGGTCTGGGCAGCTCACCAGGGCAGTGTGCCTCCAGGCACAACCACTTCTTCCCTTTGACTCACCCCTCACATCAACCCCTTTCCTCTTGAGCACAGCTCAGGCTCAAATACCAAAATAAACTTTGGTACAACATTAACCCTTGAAATTCAAGTTCAAGGCCACCCAAATCTATCTCACAGTCCTGCAAACAAACTCATTCATATCCAGTCACACAGTCAGTAACTGATTTTTGAATCACAGGTTCAGTAAGATTCTTACAACCCTGAGATTAAAACATAAGGTTTTAATCCTCGTTCTATCCAAGACTCTTTTATTTGGGTTTTTTTTTTTCAGATCTCAAGACTTTTAAAAATTAATATTTTCAAGCTTGCCTTTAAAAAAAGGGAAAGTGTATTTTCTGAAAGCGATAGATAAGGAACTCATATGACCCACTAATTCCTGTACATAGAAGTTTGAGAAAAATACCTCCACCATAAAATGGGAATTGGACTGTGAGAAACTATAAACAGAAAGAATAATATTTGACTCAAAACTGTTTTGGTTTATGATTGCTGAAAATAAATTCATATTTCGGGAGTCTCTGCTCTTTTAAACTTGATCATAACTGAAAGCTTTTCATTATTATTTTACTGATTTTTTTTCCAATCAAGTTATATCACTGCACTGCACTTCTAGTTCCATAAGCTTATCACTCTCATTTTCATAGAATATGATGAATTTTTTAAATGTGTGCTGCCTTTTAGAAGCCAGAATTTCACTTATGATTGATAAATATCAATAGAAGGAATGGCTGAGATAGTATATTGAAGTTCTTTGCTTTATCTATGCAACTGAGGCAACTGCTATATTTTTTTGACACAAACTCAAACGAAACAAAAAAAGGCACTGAGCCATGAATTACTGCAATTGTCTTTCTTCCAGAAAGTAAAAGAAGTCTAAATTCAGAGCTTCTTTATTAAAAGGTAGATGTTTGCCCATGGACAACTGACAATAGTGAGATAGAAGCAGAAGGTTTTATGCATCAAAAGACTTAAAAGATCAAACTGTTGAGAGAAATTCTCCTTCAACTCAGTGGGAATGGTTGCTGCTTCTGGAGGTTTTATATTCTCTGTCACTGATTTGAAACTCAAAACTTCAAAGAAAGATGGTTATGCAGCATTAAGAAAAAAAAAAAAAAAGGTAATTTTCAGCTAGTCCCAAGTTTATTATATTCACATTTAGCCAAAATAAATCATATCTACAATTAATTCTTTTGTATTCCATGAAATTATTTACTATATATTATTTACTATAGATTAAATTATTTTCTCTATATTATATGGGCATAATAAAAGATTCCACAGCTTTCTGTGTTTTGCAAGATTAGAAGTTTGTGCCAGTGCACTTACCTAGACTGTCTTCTAAAATCTGAATTGTGCAGTGTATTGGTTCTTATATTAGTTCTAGAAGTCAGTGCATTTCCAGGAGGGTACTATGCAAACATAGGAGTTATCACTTCCTCAAGAGGGGCAGGGGAGGGGAAGGTGTTGATCTCCTCTCTCTGCTGAACAGCGATAGGACACGAGGAAATGTAACAAAGCTGCATCAGGGAAGTTCAGATTAAACATTAGGAAAAGGCTCCTCACTGCGAGGGTGGTCAATCGCTGGAACAGACTCCCCAGGGATGTGGTCAGGGCACCAAGCCTGGTCAGAGTTTGAAGAACTCTTAGTCATATGGTTTAGTTTTAGGTACTCCTGCAAGGGGTGGGGAGTTGGACTTAATGATCCTTACGGGTCCCTTCCAACTTGAGATAATTGAAGATTAATATTTGAATGTTCAAAAAAATTTTCAAAATCAGAAATGTTTTATTAAAATGAATGTAGTCTAAAGTGGCTGATAACCTCTTCTACTTTTTAAGTATTGCTGTAGAGGTGTGGGCCATGAAGCCATACAAACTTACACTATGCATTGTACCTACTGTCAATAAAAGTACTGGTCTCCACTAAAGGAAAAATGGAAACTTAATCACTTTTGTTCCAGTCTCACAGACAGGTTTTGTATATAAGAATATTCTATATAATCAGAGAAAATTCAGTTGAGAAGGGACGTCTGGAGGTCATCTAGTCCAACACCTGCTCAAAACAGGGTCAACTTGAAAGTTCAAACACAGAACTCAGGACTTTGTTCAGATGAACTCTGAATGCCTCTGAAGACAGAGATCCTACAACCTCACTGAACCATCAGTTACAGTATCTTACTACTCTCTTTAAAAAGATTTTTTTTTTTCCCAGATTCAATTGAATTTTCCTTTTTTGTCTCTAGTCCTTCCTCTGTGCATCTCTGCTGACCTCCATTGCTGCCAGGGCACACTGCTGACCAAGGTGCAAATTACAGAATGACAGTATCATTTAGGTTGGAAAGCATCTCTTTAGATCATGTCATCAAGCCCTCCCTACTGAAGCAAGGTTAGCTATTGCAGGTTGGCCAGGAACGTGTCTAATCAGGTTTTGAATGCCTCCAAAGATGGAGACTCCATAACCACTCTGAGCAACCTGTGCCCAGAGTCAGCCACCTTCACAGTAAAAAAGTTTCCTGATGTTTAGGTGGCATTTCCTGTGGTTTAATTTGTTTCCATTACTTTTTGTCCTGTCACTGGGCACTACTGATAAGAGTTTGGCTCATTTGTCTTCAGTCCCCCCCCATTGGGTATTTACACCTGATATTTATGTACTTATAACTATAAACCGTCCACTGGAACTCCCAGGTCCATCCCTACAAAGTTGTTTTCTAGCCTATCAAGCCCTGCTCTCTACTACAATAGAGAGTTACTCCTCCCCAGGTGCAGGAGGTTGCATCTGCTTTTGTTGAACTTATGTGAAGCTTCAGTTGACCTACTCCTCCACTTGTCAACCCATATATACATAAAAAAGATTTGCAAGCACCTGTAGCATTAAGTCCATTTCTTGCAAGTTTCTTGCTAAAAAAATCTTGCTATTTGAAGAACTTCACTCAGCTAAGTTAGATCAAAGGGACTTCATGTAAAATTCAGTAAAAGTCATTTTACAGGCTTTTGTAGATTGAGAAGGTAGTTCAAACAGTCCACACCACTATATAACACAGAATATATGCAGGCAGAGTCTGAAGCAAAAAATGAACACCAGAAAGTATATAGTTTTTTCTGCCCATAAACACCAATCTCCCATTCTCAGGTTATTGCTATTCTTGGCAGAGGTTACTACATGATATTGAGCTTTTATTCTTATAGAGCAGCCTTAGCTGATAAACTCTCTGTTATGTAAAATCATGTAAGTCAGTGGAGACTGCCCCAGGATAGCTCTTCTGTACAGTGGCATATCAGTAACCATCACCGATACGTAAATTTTCAGGTGTTCCTAAGACATGACAGGATTGTTGTTGCCAGCATTGTAGCAAAGGGAAACCCACTTACCGGTTAAAACAAGGAAAGGAGGAATCCTCCCCTAGGAAAAACACTGTGAAATAAAATAAAATCTCACCAGCAAAACCCACAAACTTTTCATATGGAAAAGATCCAGACAGAATTTTTGTCTTGGAAATCGTGGTGAGATCTTTTGCATTATGGCTGCCATTTTGCCAAAATACTGAAAAAAATATGTTCTGTAACATTAAACTATCACGTAAGTATGAAACTTCTGTTTGACTGACTATAAGAGTGGGAAAGACGGGTGAGTGCAAATTCTCATGTACTACTAAGGCTTAGAAGAGCTTGTGTGAAAATTAAGCAGAAAAAAACCAACTCTTTGAGCACCGACGAGCATACAGGACTGCAGATACTCTGTATAATAATTCATACCATGTGATACTCGGCTTAAAAAAGTGATATTTTCCAATTATTTAGTGTAAAACCTTTAAGATTAAGTCAACCCTTTCCCTAATGGCACTTTCAGAGACATATTTCAAGGTGCTTGCAGTTTTCTTTGAAGTTAAAAAAGTTCTGCAGATCCCATTTGAACTAATTGCATTCACATACTCAGTATTAACAAGAGTGGAGTTTGGTGTAAACCATGTTTACAAATAAGACACCTAGAAATTATGGAAACACCTGAGAAAGGTCTGGTAGGAAATGGGGCCCACACTCACAAAAAGATGTTGGAACCATTAGCTTGCCTGAAGTGCATCTATACCAATGCATGCAGTATGAACAACAAACGGGGAGCTTGAAGGCATGATGCACCAGGAAAACGATGACTATCACAGAAACGTGGTTGGATGCCTCACATGATTGGAGTGCCACAATCGATAGCTACAAGCTCTTCAGGAGGGATAAACAGGAAAGGAGAGGTGGTGGAGTGGCCCTGTATGATAGAGAATGCTATGAGAGTTCAGAAATTAAGTATTGTGATAATGGGGTTGAGAGTGTTTGGATTAGGATAAGGGCCAATAAAGATGATATTGCTGTGGGAGACTGCTATAGACCTTCCAACCAAAGCAGTGAGGTGGATGAAGCCTTCTACAAGCAACTGGGAGAAATATCGCAGTTGCTTGCCATCGTTCTTTTGGGGGACTGTAACCTCCCCAATATCTGCTGGGAATACAACACGTCAGACAGGGAACAATCCAGAAGGTTCCTGGAATGTGTGGAGGATAACTTCCTCATGCAGCTGATAAGTAAGCTGACCAGGGAAAGTGCCCTGTTGGACCTGCTCCTTGTGAAGAGCTTGTTGGGGAAGTAAAGGTTGGAGGCTGTCTAGGGCACAGTGATCATGAGATGATTGAGTTCTTGATCCTTGGAGAAACAAGGAGAGGGGTTACCAAAACTGCCACCTTAGACTTCTGGAGGACAAACTTCAGAAGACTGCTAGACAAAATTCCTTGGGAGGATGCCCTTAAAGATATAGGAGTCCAGGAAGGATGGACATACTTCAAGGAAGAAGTCTTAAAGGCACAAGAGCAGGCTGTCCCCGTGTGCTGAAAAACAAGTTGGTGGGGAAGGAGGCCAGCCTGACTAAATAGGGATCTTTTGCTGAACCTCAAAACCAAAAAAGAGAGTCTATGACCTTTGGAAGAGGGGGCAGGTCTCTCATGAAGACTGTAAAGAGGTAGTGAATCTATGCAGGGAGAAAATTAGGAGAGCTAAAGCACAGCTAGAGCTCAACCTAGCTACAATCATTAAGGATAATAAAAAATGTTTCTATAAATTCATTAACAATAAAAGGAGGATTAGGGAAAATCTCCCTCCTTTATCGGATGCAGAGGGAAACATAGTCACGAAGGATGAGGAAAAGGCTGAGGTGTTCAACGCCTACTTTGCTTTGGTCTTTAGCAGTGGAACTAGCTGTTCCCTGGAGACCCAGCCTCATGAGCTAGGAGACAGGGAGGGGAAGCAGAATAAGGGCATCACAATTAAAGAGGAAGAGATCAGAGAACTGCTATGCCGCTTGGATGCACGCAAGTCTATGGGACCAGATGGGCTACGCCCAAGAGTGTGAAAGAGTTGGCAAACGTGCTCGCCAAGCCACTTTCCATCATTTACGTGAAGTCATTTCTAACTGGGGAAGTCCTAATGGACTGGAGGGTGGCAAATGTAACACTCATCTACAAGAAAGGCAAAAAGGAGGATCCAGGAAACTATAGACCTGGAGAGGGGTTACCAAAATCAAAACGAGGTTAGTTTGACCTCGATACCAGGGAAGGTCATGAAACAGGTCATCTTGCGTGCCATCACAAGCCACATAATGGACAACCAAGGGATCAGGCCTAGTCAGCATGCGTTTATGAAAGGCAGGTCATGCCTGACGAACCTGATCTCCTTCTATGACAAGATGACCCGATTACTGGATGAGGGAAAGCTGTGGATATTGTATACCTGGACTTTAGAAAAGCATTCAGTACTGTCCCCCATAGAATTCCTGTGGAAAAACTGGCTGCACACTGCCTGGATGAGCATACGATCTGCTGGATCAAGCACTGGCTGGCTGGAAGGTCCCAAAGAGTAGTGCTCAGTGGATTTAAATCCAGCTGGCGGC